>VZTL01031649.1:67932-97874 GCA_013400535.1 Scopus umbretta
TTTTTATATATAAAGAAACCTGGACAGGAGATTCCCTCCCAGGTTTGAGGTCAAATTTCTTCCTCAGCTTCCCCATGCCCCCCTCCTCACTGCTGCAAATAATCCTCCTGGTTTAGAGCTCTCCTTTGTGCCGCCCTGCGCACCACGCTCATTCACCAGTCAGATTTCTCAGACTTTGCAGTTAGTTGCAAACTCACTGACCCTTTCTATGGCAACCTTGGCAATGCATTTTGCCTGCCTTTTTATTGGGAAGATAGAGATAAGTTCAAATTCATGTCCAGACGACTTGGGGAACAGCCTGTTCTAGCATCCCCAGGAACTGTCTCAGTACCTTTAAAAGGTGACCCTTAAGATCTCTGAGAACCCATATACTCGATTTCATGGGTTTTTTTTTGTTTGGTTGGGGTTTTTTTTTAATCTCTTCTGATGCCCATGGAAATTCTAGATTACGCAGTCAATTTTATATATATTTGACCTGTGTTTTAAAGTGTCCGTAGGTTTGTCCAGCTTGAACCAGATATTCTGCCCTTCCCAGTGAGGTATAGATGGCGTGCTCTGCTACTAACTATAATTCAACTCCACCAGGTGGCTGTCATGCTATGAGAGTGCGCGCTGCGAACGTTGCGACCAGCACATGCAGGGCAGCATTTAACATTACATTATCAAAGCACTGCCTTGGATTTTAATTGTCGAACTCCTACATGGAATTTAATGGGAACTACAACTGAATTGTAGTAACTTGGTTTGTTTTCTCGTTAGTTACCTTCAGGTTTTCGTCACAGTCAAACAGTTCTTTACACCTGAACAAACATGCAAGGTTTGTTTCTGCTGTAATAAAGTCTAGGTATTCTCCCCCTACATCCTGTTTACAGGTAGCAAGTTTGAGGCTAACACTTTAAAAGGCATTTCCAGGGAAAAAAAGGCTTGCTTTCTGAAGAACTTCTGTACCATATTTTATTTTGAAAGCTAGATCATAAACTCTTTTGAAGGCTAAATAATAAACTCTAAGACAGAGTAAAAAATTGAGTTTAAATTTTTAAAGATCTTAAATATATACTGTTTTACTGTAGCGAGTAAAGATGGCTCTGTATTGGCATGGTACCAAGCTTCTCTAGACAAATTATTTTCTTGATGCTGGTTTCATCATCTGTCTTGTTTGTTTTCTCTAATACAGGTATCACAGGAAAAGATGACCTTACTGTGGGTGCAACTACAAGTGGAAGAGTGACTTTTTACCCCTGGACAATAGATAATAAATATTATTCTGCAGATATTCACCTCTGCGTAGTACCAAACACGTTTCTTGTTACTGGAGATATCGCTGAATCTGTGCAAGCATTTGTTGTGTACTTTGACAGCACAATAGTAAGACTCTTCTGCTTCATTATATTGCTTTAGCTGTATGATATAGTTGCCTTATCACAGTGATAACCACAAATTATTTTCTCTTCATCTTGTGCCATCCATTCCTTTTAGGCTGTTCTATTAATTGTCAGTAGATCAATGTTGAATTATACCTGCTAATAACAGAAGCAGTTTCCTTCCCTTTTACTATTATACTCCAGCTGGAAGAGAGGTTTTCAGGGTGCAAATATGCCACTAAGTTAGGCAAATCCTCCTCCAGCCCACCACTTCCAACTTTACTCCTAGCTGATGCTGGTTCAGAAAGGCTGCTTTAGGATAGCCAAGAATGAGGGAGCTAAACATAAGATTCAGCACCATCATTTTACCCAAAATGGTTTCTACTAAGCTGGCAGCAGTGAAAACGGTGCTTTAGCAAAAGCCAGAAAGATTCTGAGAAAAAGTATATTCTAAATAAAGAACTGTTTTTCACCACAGATGGGGAAGGGTACATACCACACGTTCTGCAAAGATACCTTCAACCAGACACCTCAGGGTTGTCTTGGAATAAACTAGAGCAATGGGAGTAGTTCACCAGCCCCCGTAACTTCCACTTTAGTGTAGAAGATGAGTAGCTGCACATTAAACCCGAGATACGCTTAAAAAGAAATACTCGTGATTAGCCTTAAGTAAAAATCTTTCCTGAACTATACTCGGATTACATAATTAGTATTAAACACGAAAGGGAGGTCCAAGGCAGTAGGTTTAACTCATCTGCAAGTTAAGAATCAGAAGGAAGTTGTGTATAAGTCAGCTTCTCTGGTTAGAGCACAAGTGCCTTAAACGTACGAGATACACAGCATGCTTCCTTACTTCATTGCTTTTATTCTAATACTATTAATGATTTAAAACTAGTTTAAAAACTAAAGTATTTGACATATATTCCAGAGAACCTTTTTTTTTTTATTTTTCCCTTCAGAAATCTGGACTTGATAGTGTCTCTGAATGGCTCCCCCTGACAGAAGAGTGGTTACCAGAAGTCATGATCCTGGTTTGTAACAGAGTATCTGAAAATGGTATGAAACCCAAAGAAGTTTTAAACTGACTTAGAGTTATTAACCTTGCCTAATAATTTATTCTCTGGTTAAATCAACACAATTATTTCCTCAAAATGTGCAAGATGGCTTGAGATTTAATTGAGAAGAGCCAGGTTACTCTCGCAACCAGGAACAGAAGAGTCTTAAGCTAGTTGTGGTTAAAACTGAATCAGAATTTTACAAGCTTGCTTAAAGTGAGCTCTGTGTATCCCATTCCCAGTATACCAGCATGCACTGCACGGTAACTAAAAAGGCATTCATATTACCAGACATGCCTGATCCTCTCTGGTGAAGAGCGAGGATGACTGCTGGTTGCTAAGCTACAGTGGAAAGTACATTTTTTTTTTTTGACCATTTGGACATTAAATACACATGTTTGCTTTGGTTTGCTAGATGAGTATATGCAATACAACAGAAGCCGTAAGCTGCAGATATGTCCCTGTCACTTAATTCAGATTCAAACCTAGAGTTAACAGAAGTCTTCATTGACTGTGGCACTTCACTTACATTTCCCTTCAAGTACCCACTGCAAAGCCATTTGATTTTATGATATTGGGGGGGAAAAAACCAAAAACGAAAACAAACCCACAATTCAAAGGAAGAGTTTGTTTCACTCTGGAGTTTTTGGAATCAAATTCAAAGTGAATGGAAGACCCACCCAGCTACTATATACTTTTTCCCCATACAATCCAGAATAAGCAAACAACTGAGGGAATAAAATGTAGCTAAAGATTCAACTGCTGATATTAGTCTCCAGCACGTACTTTTTGTACATATTTTTGTTTCCCAACTTTAGGTGTTAACAGACAGAAAGCTCAAGAATGGTGCATCAAGCACGGCTTTGAACTGGTAGAACTTAGCCCTGAGGAACTGCCTGATGAAGATGGTAGGACTGCTACTTCTGTTTTAATTTTTAGAATGAAAAAGCATACCAAAATATCTTCTAAACAATTGCAAGGGACATAACTATGTGCTACACGATTACAGCATGGAATGCTCCCAGTTGGCAAGGCTTAGTCTCGGCTATAAAAGGTCAGGAGGAGGAGGTTATTTCCTCCAAGAAATTCCATTTGTCTCCTCCCAAATACAGCTGCTGTTTATGTAGCACCTACATAGAAATAATATCTGCTCCTTTTTCTGGCACTAATCCTAGGACTGTATTGATAGAACAGAAGCATTTATATTCCACTTTGGAAATAAATCTAAAAAAAACAAGAACCAGAGAGATGCACAAGGGCAGGAAAATTCTTTGTCTTTTTAAGACAGACTTTAAAAACTATTGTACCTACCAAGAGAATATAGAGATTATTCAAATGGTGACATGATAGGCTGAAAAGGGAGATTGCTGAAAACATTTCAGAATTGCATGCACTGTTACACAGGAAATCAGCCAGTTTCAAAATCACTGGCTGACCATACATTTAGACCTTGAAAAAACCATAAAGCAAAGTCAAAAGCGTGATGTGTGATGTTCCACTCTTGAAGAGTGACTGTGCACTTCCCGACAGCCTTATCAGCATCAGCCTTACCTCCTCATTTCAGTGATACAAAAGAAGTGTTTACATCTTACCTCTATAGAGCCAAAATGAGGTAACTGACTCTGTTTCCAGGCTTCAGTGGAATTAGTCACTAACATTTGCTGTATTTCAGGTTCACCAAGTACATAGCTGTCACCAAAAATAATTTAGTCTAAAGGCCTAAGCTAGAACTCAAGTCCCATCCCCTCCCCTCTCTAAAGGCCTAGCTAAAAGTTGTATCTTGAGTAGCTAAGATCACCCCTTCTTCCCCTGCCATGTCTTTAAAGATGCATTTCTTTTTGGCACTCTGGTAGTCAGGGAGGGAGGGATACACATACTTCTGATTTATAGAAACCAGAAAAATCAGAAGCGGATACCCCTTAGACTAAAGTTTACTTATGAAGTGTTTTAAAAGGAAATACTAGTAACATTAAGTCAAGTTGGGTTTTTTTAATTGAATAGTTGTTGTAAAGAACAAACTATTTAAGTAATGTAAGTAATGGGAATAATAACAACTCAGGATGTTAATCTTTGGAGTATTAATGATAGATGTTCTTTCCTGGATTTTTAATATGGTAGTTGATTCACTGTGACTTGGGCAGAGGAGGAAGCATATTGTACTAACATATTTGCCCCGTAAACACGCTGCACGAATTACAAAAGATAAAATGGATGCAGTAAACATACTGGGCCAATATCTGTTTAAAAATTATGACATTTCTGGCAGCTCATCACAAATGAACTGGAGTTCTTGCTATGACTACGCTGTCAGTTGTGCAGTAAGGACAAGAACTCTAAACTGAGACTTGATAATGAGTCTGATACAAAAGCAAATAGCAGTGTCGTAGAGGGCAAAATATTTGATCGAAGGGGTCACAGGCAGCTTTTAAATTAATTTTTAAAGGCAGTTCAATTACTGCACCTGTCCCTGAGTCATCCTAGAGGAGTTTGATTTTTAAGCAATCACATCTTTGTCTGCCAAAGGTTTGGGATTTTTTTTTCCCCCTATTGCTTTGTGAGACCTGCACAAACATGGGAAGCTGACTAAACTGAGGAAATGGGAAAACTGACTTTACACAAAGTGTTGTCAGAGCTATTCAGTAAATAACCTGAAGTCCAAACAATGCTTTCCCTTGTCTTTCAAGTTACTGTAACTCGCAGGATTACTGGAATATTTCGCGTCAAACGTTGTGGAGATAGCTTTACAATGATCATTTTCATTTTTAACAAGCATCACACCTTTATTAAATGGTTGCCTGAAGTTCTTTACTTTCTAAAGGAAGGAAAAAGTAATTCTAGCATCTGTTTTTATGCCATACAGCATGCTGAAAGATCTTGGGGTAAAAGATGCCTTGCTTTTAACAGCAACTTAAAAATTGTCTATTACTACTAAATGTACTTACATGTTATTTAACAACGTCAGCCTCATGCTAAATATTTAACAAAACCCCACTCAGAATTTAGATCTCTCCACAAAAGACTGAGAGCTCACGGTTCTAAGACGTGGCTGCCTAGACCAAGAAGGGAGGCATTAATTTATTTTTGTTTGGCCTCTCATGAAGCAAAGGCAAGAAATCTGTGTTGCCTAACAAAAGTAGTCATTTATATCGATTGTGATAAGACAGGACAGCCATTCAGACACACACCTTCTTCCTTTCAGGCACATAGTGGTTTTTGGTCTAATTGTTAGGAGTGCAATGTCTTTGTCTTTTGCTTTAGATGACTTTCCAGAGTCCACTGGAGTGAAACGAATTGTACAAGCTTTGAATGCCAATGTGTGGTCCAACGTAGTCATGAAGAGTGGTATGTAACACAGGTTCCTCTTATGTGAATTCTGGAGAACGCGAGGCCTAGAAGGCTTAGTGTTTTTACCAAAAGTTTAAACTGAGAAGCTACAGTGCTACTGCCACTGCATCAGTATAAAGAGCACTAGAGCACTCTTCAACCTCTTACATGGAATAGTGGGGTTTCAGGTACTGCTTTCGCTGTCCCTTGATGCACAGAGAGACTTACAGGCAACGGGTGAGATTTTTTTTTTCCCATTTCAGCATCTGTTCCTGTCCCCTCTGTACTTTGACTTGCTCTCTACCAATAACTTGAGTTGAATAACCCTTCAAATGAAAACTCTTTCAATGAAAAATGAAAGCTTGTTCCACCAAACTCCAGCTGCAAATAGCTAGTTATTATCAGCTTAATCTAAAAACTGATACATGGTTTAGTGTAGAAGTACTAAATTCCAAATTTGTTACAGTTTTAAAAAAAAAAAAAAACAGGAATAAGAATAGCAAGTGCGGAGATGAGATTTGGCAATGAAGTGATTTCAAATGTCTGTTGAGGAACATACCAAGTGCCTTGCAAGAAGGCCTGTCTTGAAAACCCCACTTGAGCACATGGAAACCATAGAATTTTTTGAAAACAGTGCAAAAACCAGGCAACCCCAGATAATTTCCTGCAGATAATCGATTAGCAGGTAGAGTGAACATTTTGGAAAAGATCACTTTAGGATTAGACTCATTAGAAAAGGAAATGCTGTGGCTAGCCCAGAGTCACTGCAAGTGTAGATGCTTCCATTTATTATTCCATTCCTTTAATTACCTTTCTAATAACACAAGCTGTTGCAGGAAATGTAGGAAGATTGAACTCCTGTGGAGTGCTTGACCTTACATTTTTTATTTCACAACGTCTCATCCCACTAGCAATCTTCTGATGTCTGTCTGCTCCCTGATGTACAATTTTCCACTGTTGTGGCTTCTTCCTTCCTACATCTTTAACCAAGTAATGACTTCAAGTGCTGAGAGGCTTCTGCTAGTTCCTGTAACTGCAAGATGGTGACTGGGACTCAGTAGGATTAGGATGAGAACTACTAAACCAGTTTTTTGGTTTTTTGTTTGTTTGGGTTTTTGTGGGGGTTTTTTTGTTTGTTTTTTTTTTTTTTTTAAGGTAGCCTTTCGAGTATTTCTTGTATATCAGAATGAGGTTAAGGTTGGTTCTAACTTAATGTAACCATTGTAGAGAAACAGGTAGCCATTTGAGATGGTGTAGAGTTATCTCGCTAGTGGTGAAATGGTTTTCTTAACAGTATATTTCCTGCATGTGACAGATGCCACATTAAGAAGAACAGAACTTAGTCACATGTTCAGTTCTTCATAGGGGGGAAATTCCTGTGCATCATTAGTGTGCTCTGTAAAGGTCAGGCTCCTTGAAAATCCAGATTTTCTATCTCCACAGTACAGAAACCATACAGCATTGATGCACCTTACTGCAAACCCCTCAGGAAGTGAGCTATATTTGGCAGTTGTTGCAGCCTGACTATGCCTTCAAAGGGAAGCTGTTGAGCTCATTTTACTTAAAATAAAACTTTTTACGACCTGTAACATATCTTTTGTTTTCAACTTCCTCCTTATCCTGGAGACTGGATGTCATGTAAATCAAACTTTGGCTTTTCTACCAAATTACCTATAACTGCTGGCCATTCAGAAACAATGCAGTCATACTTCTTGTGAAGATTTCTCATAGAGTATCAGGTATTTGTGCCGTAGTAAAGGCTTATAGCGCTGTCAAGTGTAGCCATCTAAAAAGCCAGTGTTACAGTGCTGCCTTACTTCAGCCATCTGTATGAGAATTTAAGTTTACAACAGAGCAGGAATGATTTTTTTTTCAAGTACAAGCATTAAACGCGTATTATTTTAAGGTGCTCTATCTTAAACCCAAACACAGTTCTTCTTAAGTTGTGAAGTATTTTTTTCACACACCTATTAAGAAAATTCTTGACCTTTTGATTTTTTTTCTCCTCTAACCATTAAATATATTCACTCACACCAATTCATAAAGCAGGTATTCAGTGCTGCATAGTTGAATTATAAACATTTTTGCATCAAGTAGTACCACATGCTTTGTGGGTAAATAAAGCAGTACAGTCTCTACTGAAAGAAAAACAAGCGGTCTTACCTGAGAGGCAGTTCCCTTTTGTAGCTGGTATAAAGTTGTTGGCACTCCAGGCCTCAGAGCTCGCTTCAGTCTGAGAATCAGAAAAGCAGTAGTTCTTCAGCTAACATCTTCCCCCCCGCCCCAAAAGGTGGTGCACTGCTGTTGTCTTTAGCTGTCCCTTCAAGAGCAAAGCCAGTTCACCTAGGGAGCAAGAAGAAAAACAATTTTTTGCCCTCTGAAAGAGGCTACTTGGCTACTTTCCTCCTTAAATATGTGTTCAGTGATCCCAGCTGAAGCTGGCTACCTGGGGTGGGGCCAGTAATTGGCCTGGCTCTCTTTACAAAGAATGAGCCTAATTTAGGGAAATTATTTAAACTTAGTTATTTAAAGAAATGATGAATTTTGACTTTTTTTCATTCCAATTTTGTCTGGAAGTTAGGATCACCACATGTCAGCCAGAGGCAAACTATGGAAGAAGCGTAGCTAAAGACAGTGGAAAATGTTTTGCTATGGAAGGAGCATACATGAATCTCGAAGCCGTGCTCAGAGCACAGCATACTAGAGCTCCGTAACTATTGATGAGTGACACCTGTGGGACGATGTAGATTCCAGCATAATGGAGCCACCAACCATTACAATAAGTTGAGTGAGATAATTTTTGGCTTTGATGCTGTAAGAACACTGTGTGAGGCATCACCCACTTCCTGAATTGCACCCAACAGTTGAAATAACTTTTACATCCAATAAAACGAGTTTATAGGAAGGCTTTTTCAAGGGTGTGCCTGCAACCAAGTGTTATGTCTACCACCTCCCTAACCACGGAGCCAGAAACAAATAGCTGCTTTTCAGAGATCCCTGCTGTAGATCCCGGTACTTTCTAACTAGGACAACATTTTGTAATTATGCTGGCTGAGGTTGTGTGTATGGTGGGGGGGGAAACGGAGCCACTGTCATTTTTCTGTACAGGATGAACTCTCGTAGATATGAAAGCGGTACATGATTAGGTCACGTCATCCACCCCTCTGCCAGTGCGGGAATGTTCTCTCTCAAGTACCTTCTGGACTGCAGTGTCCAATCTAGCTTCAGATGACTCAGAGATTGGCTCGATGTTGATCTTTACAGTTTCTCTAAAGCTCTTTGCTCAGCCTGCTGAAAACTTGGGGAAGCTGCTTTGTTCTGGGCTGTGAGTCCCAATCTTTTATCACTCAAGTGCCTGTTAATTTAGCTGGTGGACTTCAGGGCTTTCACATGCCTTGCAACTGAACATTTTGAAGGCGAATCATTCGGCTCCACTGAATCACTTCTTCCCACACCTTTGGCGAACGATCTGTTAAAGCAGTAAAACTGTGTAAAACAGAGCCGGTTGAAACAGCTACCTGAGGGGAGAACAGGACTGGGAGGGGATGCAGTTAGCCAAAGTACGCGGTGAAGATTATTAAACAGGAAATGAGCTCTTAGTAATTCTCTAATGGAGACATGTTTACATGTTTTCTAGATAGCTGATGGTTTTAGTTACACATTCAACTCTACGAAATGAAAGTTTGTAAAAATGGCAAGTACATTTGGACAGTGCATAAAAATGACATCATTACAACATTTGAGTCTACAGCTCAGTCATTAGTGTAATATGAATTTAAAACACTTTTTTTCTGAAAAGTAATCTTCATCTTTCTTCTGGCACAGGTCATTGTTTCCTGGCTATTTGTAGTACCATAACTTAATATTATTTCTTTTTTAGTTGGCTAAATACTAAGATTTTCAGAAAAATGTCCCAAGTCCCCTGTGTAACTGCAAATTTTTACTGATCAATGCAAGGCCAGCAGAGAACATGGCTTAGGAAAAAACCCAACCCAGAATATCACCTATTATACATACATTTTTATTAAAAAAAACAAAGTTTTAGAAATGCAGTTAGTTGAATTTAAAAATACTGTCCTGCATCTATTATCTTAGAGGAAGAAGGTCATTGTTTAGTATTAAGTTTGAATTAATTTTTTTTTCCTAGGTTGAATTTTAAAATACCATTGAAATACACAGTAGGTTAGCAGATGTGGAAAGCCCAAAGCACCTTGGCGGTGTGAAGAAGCACTGGATTTGATGGCTGGGACCTTCCATGAGTTCTGAATTAGATATTTTTAAATTGCCTTTGCCATTACTGTAGTGCTCAACCTATTTAGCCACTATGTCTATAAGCAAAAGCACTTGTTGCGTTTCCTGTATGTAACCACAAACCCAGTGCAGCTTCCCAAGGCCAGTGAAACCTGGTCCACTGAATGCCAGTAATAGCAAATGCTGCTTCTGTACTTTGAAAACTGCCTTGTTTGGAATTGGAAGACATTTGCCGGACCAGATCCTAACGAGCAGTGACTTCAAATAAGAAGAAAAAAGAGCTTGCATCTCTTGTGGCCTACACATCCATTTCCTGTTGGTAATATTTAGCAGCAAGTATTGTTAGTATACTTTAAAAAAAGCTTGGAGAATCTGAAAAGTTTCTGCTTAAAATAGTGCACTGATACAGTTTTAGAGGGTGCTCTGTGTATGTGTCTTCCCTGAAATATTCTCGATCCCATCCGATCAGTTCCAACTGTTGGTAATAATACTGCATTTTCTGTCAAACTAACAGCTGTTTTGTTTTCAGACAGGACGCAGGGCTTTGGTCTTCTCAGTACGTTAGCAGGTGCGAACTGTAGCATTGGGTCAGAAGAGAACCAAGATACAGAAGTAAACAGTAATTCCTATTTCTTGTTCTTTGCTCATACTGTTTCCTGTGTTGCTCTTTCCTACTGTCACGCTTGGTGTGCTGGTGGTGGGGGCTTTCTTGTTTCCTCCTTTCTCAAGGGATGCTGCACAGCCTATTGGAATGTATGTTAAAGGAAACATTTCTGAAGTCTGAAAGACTGTCTGCATTTGTCTATACAAGTCCCCCCCGAGGCAGTTGTTCCTAGGAGCCTTCACCTCATGGCTGCGAGCTTGCTTGCTGTTTTTCAGGACATCAGAACTCACTGTTCTGAGGAGTTTGTCTCATTGTGTGCTCAGTGTGGAAAGCTGTTGGGTGTTGATCACACTGACTTCAACACTGTGTGAATGCTTTACCCCATACAAACCACTGGAGCCAAGGAAAGATTGTTAAAAGCTCTGTTCAAGATGTTGTTTTTCATTAATATCCAAGAGCAGTATTTTGGGCAAAACAGAAACCATCACTTGATAGTGTTCTTTACCTATCAGAGAAAAATCTTCATGCAGTACCTATGTACAGTGTTGCAAAAGTGGCTTTTCATAATACACGTGGTACGGGTTTTGCAGTAAGTAACGGTTTTAAGATAAGGAGTAAGTTTTTGAAGTCAAAACAGGAAGCACTTGATTTGCTGGTGATGCTTCTTAGGTTCATTATTGGATCCTCTGATATCTATTTGTTTCCTGACAGTCCAATCCATCAGCAGCAGACAGAGAAGAATCCCATTTAGACAACAGAGAAGATGGAGCTAGCACAAACAACCTACAGACTGACAACACTGTAGGTAAGCTCATTGTCTGCTTGGCAGATATGTTGGAGCAGGCACCCCTGGCTGGGATGGTCCCAGAAAGCCACTGGCTTTTTCTCAATGAAGAGCATGGCATAAATATGCTTGGCAGAGCCAGTAGAGGCTAATTGTTTAATCTTTAGGTGTTCTGCTTCTTGAACAAATGGGCCCAAGTTTGGATAGGAGCGTGCCCCGGCAGTACTACCAACTGGAAACATTCAGATCTGATTTTGTGACATTTCCCGATGTGCGAATTGTGTACGTCTTTCTAAAAATAGTTTCAAGCTTTATGGTTGCAGAGAAAGAACATTACAGTCTGACCCAGCAGGAGGTGAATGAAGCACACTTTCCTTGGGTCAGTCCCAAGAGGTTCAGGTGTTTTAAGCTACAGGTCCTTAAATAATTGCACCATTCCAGGAGATGGGACTTTCTTACAAGTTGTACATGGAAATCTTCTAAAGGTTGGATGGTGGTAGTTGTGGGCTAAGCATAGTCTCCTTACTCTCTAATTTACTCCATGGCTGTTCCTAGACAGATGATTTTATAATAAGCAAGAAACTGCAAATATTGGATGGTCGCAAAAACGCTCTTGCAACGTAACGTATCAAAATTAATTACCGCTGTAATGATGCCATGAGTTGTCTGTATGAACAATCAGTAAATTAAGCATTTCTTTTGCTCCTGTGGGGTTGGAATTTGCAAAGGGGATTTGCAGATGTCAGAATACTGGTTTTATCAGAAAGGCTTTCATACCTGCTGACAAACAGAATAATTTACCTTAAACCAACCTGTACGCATTTATTTCAGATCCCACGTTAGATATGGACATTCAAGAGTTAGCCAGCCTAACCACAAGAGACGGTGACCTGGAGAACTTTGAAAGGGTGTTTTCAAAGCTGAAAGAAATGAAAGGTAATGTACCAGGGAGAGATGTACTGAGCTGTATCACCTATGCTAATCCCTTGAAGGCATGAAAACCAGTGTGTGAATTGGGAAGGCTGTACAAATTCCTATTCTCCTGTCTGAGGGGTTTTCTATAAGTAGCTGATGTTTGCATTCATTTGCCCTTCCTCTTGCGAGTGCTTTTGCAAGAAGTAGATATTGTGCAGCTGACTGCTATCACACTGATTTTGTCCACCATGAACTTACGTACACCGTTTCCTACAAACGAAGCTTTTTTTTAGCTCTACAGCTGCATGCCAGTCTTGCAGTTTAAAGCTACAAATGTTTGAGAGGAAATGCAATGCGCTCAGAAGCATTGGCTTTCTGGTGTTTGGGAACTGCAATTGCTCTTACTAAATAAGATTGCTTTTTTATGATCCTAAACTCGTTTCTTGGTAGTCCCCTAAAAAGAGCTGCAATAGGCATTTCTCTCCCCGCTCGCTCCTAAAGTTGTCAACTGAAGTCATATTCTTTTTCACAGATAAAGCTGCAACGTTGCCTCATGAACAAAGAAAACTACACGCGGAAAAGGTGAGGTTTTGAAATGGGCATCGAAATTATTAAAAATGGGGTTTTCCTTTCTAAGCCATAGTTACTTCTCTTGTAGAGTTCCTGTGTTAAGAGTAGTAAGAACAAACCACACAGTCCTAGGGAAGACTGTCTGGTATCTCCCAAGAACAGAATAACAAACCTGGCATTTTGAAACGCCAGAAAAAGCTTTCCCCTTTCAAAATGCCTGAAATGAAGGCCCTGCAGTCACTGAGGGTGCAAGCCAGCTGCCACTTAAGTCAACAGAAAAGCCTTGATCTCAAGGAAAATTTAATCGTGCCTTAATTAGCACAAGTTTTGTATCACACATGCTTCCCATGAATTCTAAATTACTGTCTCCGTGTTGCTGAAGTTTCTTAACTGCAGAGAGGATTAGCATCGTACCCAGAAACACGGTTGCTAGATTTAACTGCTGCTCTGTTTCTGTTTTTTGGACGGTAAATGCAAAATCTTCAGTCATTTGAGGGGAATTTTTCTCCCTTTCCCATCTTTTTTTTTTTTCCTCCTGTTAGGTGGCCAAAGCGTTCTGGATGGCAATTGGAGGAGACAGAGATGAAATTGAGGGTCTCTCCTCGGATGACGAAAACTAAGTTCTTCTGTAGCTGTAAGCGAGAGCGCAGTCCTGAAAGAGCGTTCTTTTCCTGCAATAAGTGTTTATTGTGAAAAGCCCCATTTAGCTTTAGTTGCTTTCTTTGGCTAGAGGAGTCTCTGCATCATTGTAGTAAGTAACACAGCACGTAATGGTTAGAGTGGTTTTGTCTGACTGTTCATTTATTCTCTCGCAGAGAAGGCAATGCGTGCAGTTCGAGGAAATAATAATTAGTTTACATTTTTCAAATTAACATTTTTATTGTTTCCTCTTTTGAGTTTAAATAAACAAATTTACTACCAGTTATCTTTCTACATATGGCTGGTGGTTGTTAAGTGACTACTTAATTCTGAACGCAACGTTTTAGATGTAGGCCTGTTTGATGTTTTCATGTAGCTTTATAGCTGACTTACTAGTTAAAACAAACCAGATTTATATGAGCCATGAAGAGAAAGCTGCTGAATTGTACCCTCTTGTGGGATGCTATGCCAAGGCTGCAAGGTTAATCCTGCTGAGTGCCAAAGCTATTAAAAATGGCCCACAGGCTTTGAATTCTGTTTGCGTGTGGAAGTATGTGGTCCCTCCTTGGCAAGTCAGGTGTTGTGCCACACTCCCTGGGCTTCCATTAGAAACTAAAGCTGGGATTAAACGCCAGACACATTTTTGCTGCTGTTCCAGGGGTGAAGTTCCCTGCCCAAACCTTCTGCAATGCTTGGCCTCCAAGGCCTAGCAGAATGCACGGACCCAGACCTTCTGCCGGTGAATTCTGTCCTAAATACCTAAAGAGAAAAGCTATGCTTTCCAAAACGCCACACCGTCACCTCGTGCCTTCATTACAGACTTAACGCTCCTGCACGTTCATTAGACGGCACCAGAGTACACGTCTCAAATTGCTGCTTCGTGGTGTCACGGGTTAGAAGAAATTCCTTTGGCCTTCGATTTAATCTGTCGTCATCTTCTGCAGCGTCACACAGTCAGAGTGCCTGGAGAGCGTGAACATGGCAAGAGGCACTAGGAAACCAAGAGGGAAGGCCTAGGCTGGTGAGGGAGAGAGAGGAGAAAAGGTAAATGCCGTCCTGTCTCCTTTTCTGCTACAGTCAGTTGTGAGGTGCAGTCAGTGGATCAGTGGAAAGAGGTGGCCAACAGATGCCCTGCTGAAGAATCAGGCCTTCGCTACTGCTTGTGTGACATACCCTATGAAACGGCATGGATCTTCTCCAAGAGCATTTCCTTATCAGTCTGAAAATACGCCGTATTAAGCAATCTTACTCAGAAATTTCGAAATTAACTTTTCCAGTGGCTCTTTTTCTGTGTCAATAAATTCCGTGAGTCTTGAGACAGTGCCTTTCCATAAACTTTGACGGATTCGTATTTTGAAAGCACTGTCACAGTGGTTCTTGACGTTCATTGCTTCTTCTTTTAAGATTAAGCAAAGCTAAAATAATAGGCTTCTTGGAATGCTGTAAACCATTGCCTGGGTAAAAACTGCAGCGTTTTCAGCTCTTTAAGAATTAGAACTGAAGCCGTGGTAGCCGTTTGAAAAGCGTTTCTCATACAAAGACTGAGCAGTAGCTCCACCATAGTCAAATACCTATTTTTAAGAGGAAATGTTCCTTTTACAGGGATACGTTCAAGGAACCACACCTACCAGGGCCACCTCGTAAACTGAACCACACAAACCAGCTGCCGGGCCTTGCCGTGACTTTGCCACCTCCTCCCGTTGTCTCCTCCTTTTTTCCCAGCACAGAGAGCTGCAGTAAAGAACTGCAGGCGATTCCTTCCAAGTAGGGAAGAGTTTTCCGTGTTTGCTCCTTGGTAGCTGAAGACTATTTTTTTTTTTCCTTTCTAAATATTTCTTGTGCAATAGTGATAAATGGCAGAAGCGCAGAGTAAATTAACAGAGTGCAGTGAAGACCATAATGCACTCGAACGCTTTATAAAACCAATTCTTTATACATGTGATATCTTTATACATGTGATACACATGTGGCAGTTTATTTAAATTTAATAAAATTATACAAACGAACATCAAATCCTTTGCTGCCTTTTTACATGGTAGCAGCAGCTAAATTCCCATAAATGATGCCTTATGCCAGGAATCGGGATTACCAGTTGGGGAACACGCTTCTTCAGCCTGTTACAAATAGGAGGAGGAGATTTGTATTACAGGAAATACATCCTGGAAGTGTCACGGCTCTGGGTGTATGCAGTGAGGAGAACAAGCCCTTGGAAGTGCAGGGCGAGCACGGACAGGGCAAGCAAGCGTGCTTTGATCAGAAGAACAGGGATTCTGGTGCAGCAGGAGTTCGGCCTGACTGCACCATCCCGCAGGGAAGGCGGCCGTGGTGTTTCTGCCCAAGACTGGCAAAACATTTGCACAGATATTATTTTGGTGCAGATCTTACTGAGAACTCTTTCAAACGTGTTTTTTGTTGCGAATGCCTGTCTTGTTTGTAGACGCAGCCTGGGCTTTAAAAAAGCACAATTCATCGAGGTAGGAAGTGTGGCTAGGAGATACTAGGAAATAGTTTTAACGATCCTTGAAGAGTATTGTATTGTATTTTTCAGTCAAAGTTTACTTTGCTGGCAGCTTGTTTTTTCTCCTATGGGTTGGGGTTTTTTTTTTCTGAAGAGAGGCCTACGGAATTTCTTTACAAAACAGATATTACAGAAATGACTAAAAGGGGCATTAGTGGCAAAGCAAACCTGGAGCTTGTTGTGTCTTTTACTTAGTTTCTCTTTGTATGCCACGGAATTGTTTAGCAACAACAAAAGAATTCCCATCTCAGCATTGTTTAGCAACAACGAAAGAATTCCCACCTTGGTTTTAAATCCTTACAACAGTTTTGAAGTTGTTAGCTTTCCCTGGTGCTGGTACTCCAGTGCTGCACTGGAACCGCTCTGGGACAACTCTGCAGTCAAGTTAATGCGCTGTGGCTAGATGTAGCGGCTTTTCCTAGGTAAAGATGGTCGCAAGAGCAACTAGATATACAGGAAATGAATTTTAAGACGCTTCAGTGAAAATGGGAAGCATCGGTTTCTGGCTGTGGTCTTTGCAAGAAAGCTGAAAGGAGAGTGATTGCGTCTGTGTTAGGAAAGCACATCAGAAGGGGTTCCAGCAAACACGCCAAAGGCTGCGGAAAACCTTTAAGCTAAACAGAACTGAAGAAAGTGCAACTCCAGTGTTAGCTGTGGCACAACGATCGCCGAAGCTCATGAACACACGCTATAGCGAGTTCAACTTCCAAGGCTCCGTCAGTCCACACGGTTCCTCCTTGACTGCCAGTCATTAGTTTTCCCCAGGGGTCCACAGCGGCCGCGTGAGTGGCCGGTGGCAAGAGAGTAACCGAGCGGGGGACGTAACGAAGAACAGAGACGGGGCGCGTGAAAGGCAGTGTGGAAATCAAACAGTACTGAAATACCGTCTTCCTCTTGCCCCATGCCGGAGGCGGCGGCTGACCTTAGGAGCACGCGCGCCGTCGCCAGCGAAGAGCCGCAGAGGGGCGACGCGGCGAGGGGCAGCCTGCGCTCCCGAGGGCAAGGGCCGCGCGCCGGGGAAGGGTTGCGCAACGCCCGTCTCTCCCCGCGCCATCGTTCGCAGCCCGCTGCTGTTGGTTGCTGTTGGTTTAACCCAGCGGCCTTCGATCTGGTGTAGCGCGTTTCAGACGGATTTTTACTATCTCCGTGCTCGGAAAGCAACCTCCCTCCTCCAAAATCAGCAGATGAGCTGCTCTGTTGGAAAGGCCATTCTCCACGCGCAGAGGGGAGAAGTCGAATCCTCTGTCTCTCTCCACCAGCACTCGTTTGCGCAGTGGCGCTTTCTAATCCAAAGGAGCATTTGCGGAAGCGAGTTGAGGGCTTGGGGGCCTTAGAGAAACACATTCAGTAGCGGGCGATGGCTCTGCATCTGTTACAAACATGGCTCGGTCTTCTTTTGTGTTCCGGTTTTGGTAGTTCTACTAATCCATCCTTAAACACAGCCAAAACACGCTGTAGTTTTCCTGGGCTTAGGCAGCTTTTCATTGCCGTACTGCTGCTCTTCTGACTTGAGAAAAGATGCTTTTGTTACGCTGTCTGGTAGTGACCTTGTTACCTATATGAAACAGTCCGTAAGGCTTCTGAAGGCAAGTCCTGTCTTTCTCTGTGGTCAGTCAGTTTGCATTTTTTTGGTGATTAAACCAGTTGCTAGGTCATTAGAAAGACAATAAATTGAGTGTAAAATTAAACTGACGAACTCCAAGTATGCCACTGTTTGCTAGTGAACTTCCAACTCTGACTAAAGGCTGCAGAAATGTTACGTTCAATTAATTATTAAAAGGAGAAAATGTTACTTGCATACGAGAACAGTAATGTGTATCAAACAAAAACGGATTACTCCAACAGTGTTTTGGACCCTTCACCTTCTTCCCTCCCTCCCCGGCAGCCGGCCTGGTGCAGGGGAGCGTTTGGCAGCGCTCGGGGAGGAGACGCCTCTCCCTCGAGCCAGGAGAGTGCAGAGACGGGGACAAGACCTCGCTGCGGGCCCACCCAACGCCCCTGGTTTCAGAATAACCGGTTGCTGGTAGGGTTTTCCCGAGTCTGGTCTGGCAGGCCGGCGTTACCGTGCGAGCCAGGCTGCGGCCCTGGTGAAGGTCTAGGATGACACTCGCACGAGGACTTTCCTGCCAGCGCAGACCAATCGCTCGTTACCCAACTTTTGCCTGAACCGAAACCCCCACGGAATATTGTTCCACTCTTTTTTTTTTTTTCCTTTTGGCTACGGCTCTGAGATTTTTCATTTGTTACCAAACCTCTATTTTGCTTCAGCTTCCCATTTTCGGTGCAGATGAGAAGATTGTGGTACTGAAATGCACGATATATTCAGGCGACAACTAGCAGAACTCGCAGCTCGGAGCTGATTTACTACATCACACTTGAGTTTTGGCAACCCCAGTGCAAAACCTGGACGAGACCCTTTTATTACCGCATTGTTGGAAAACTGAGTGGAAAAAGTATTCTCGTAAATCCTCTGTCAGGAAAAACAACAGAAAAAAAGAATTTCTGAATTTCAGTGAAACCCTAGGAGGAACGTTAGGAGTTCACAGAATTAGATCATAGTGTGCCTTGGCTTAGTAACGCTATTTGGAGAATGCCCTCTCTGAGGTCAGCCCAATGCCAGCGTATACGCATTTTGTTTTTTCCCCCCAGCCTGGCACCTGACCCAACGACCTGCCTTGGAGTGGAACCTGCTTCGCTGGATGTTTCACGGCCTGGAGTCACCTCTGGGCGCAGTCCCAGTAAGGACACCACCAGCAGGGACACGTCCATGGCAACCCGGTCTCTACAGCCGACCAGGGTGCGGGCGAAGGACTCTGCCACCCTGCTGCCGCCGCCGTTCAAGCTCGGCTACTGTTTAGTTTCCGACTGTAGGGATTGCCTCCTCGAGCGGCAGTGGGGAGCAGTGTCATCGCTGCAAAGAGAGACCACGGACTCGAGAAACCTGGTATAATGAGGAGTAATAGCCAAAAAATACAGCCTGGGAGATTAAAACGGGAAAACTTCTCCACTAGGAACATAATGCAGCCATGGAAGAGCTCATCTGGGGAGGGGGTGGGTGGAATCTCTGTTCTTTAGGATTTTTCTTCAAGATTTACCCAGACAAAAGCCCAGCTGACCTGATCTAGTGTTGGCAACAGTCCTGGCTTGAGCACGAGGTTGGAGGACAGACCTCCAGTAGTCTCTTCCAAACATTATTTCTCTGATTCGACGGAACGGTGGGTCTGAGAGAAGTCACGTTTTTCAGCAAGGTAACACATTGCCTGGATGAACGCTACAGAACACGTGCCGCTCCAAGAGCGTTAACGCCTTATCACCAGGGCGCTACGGACTGGGGACCGCATGTATGCCCGTCCACCTGCCCGACTGCGAACGACTGAGCAGCCAAACCCAGGACTTCAGCTCGGGACTTAAAGAAGACACAATTCTTCAACGCAGAGACACCAGAGGTATTGTAGGGTCTGCCTCATGACACGACACTGAGGCCAAAGCAGTAATTGCTCCACTGCAGCTCCTACGCGTCTGATAGTGGAGTTTCCCAATTCACAGCCCTAAGGTGAAAATACAGCGACGGTTTAGTATGCCGGGCAAAGAGTGAATGTTCAGCTACGCCTGACTTTTCCAGCAGCTCGACGATAAATCCGTTGAGCCACAGCGCTCCACTTCTACTCACCTTTGAATCCTGTTAGTTACAAGAACTAGTTGCAGTTTTTGAAATCATATTTTATATATGGCTTTCAATTCTTGAACAAAACCATCCGAACTGTAGAAAGAATGAAGACCTTGCCCGTAACCGAGATCTTGTGCGAATTACTAGGGACAACCTTCATTACACATACCTAAAAATGCTGCTGTCTCCGAATTATCTGTGGTTTCAAAGCTCCATCGCTTTCAGTTGGTGTCCTTAAATACGTTTTTACAATATCCTTATTTTCTCACGAGCCTCAGTTTTCAAATTGAAGTTTATTAAAATGTCAAAAATAGAACTTACAGTTTCACGTATGAAATAAGAGGGCATACATAGTACAGGCCTTTAGTAACAAAATCGGTGAATAATGCTTAACAAGCTAAAGCAGTAGGTGTCGTCTCCGCTCATTAACATACAATCTCAGGTTAAGAAAGTCTAAACGCTAATGCGAACATGCTCATACATATCTATCAGAGGGGAATAGCTCAACCTAGCGTGAAGAAAGCAGGCTGCCTCCACTGGGAAAGTGAACTAGATGCATCTCGGCAGCGGGGACTGGTGCAGACTCCTCTAGTGTCCACGGACTGGAGGAACCGGAAGATGAACCAAAACATTTATGGAATAATCTGGTATTTTCTCTTTAAAGCCTCATAAATCTGTTCCGTCTGGGAACCTGACTTGTTGCTGAAGGACAGAACAGCAACTGGGGCAAAGGCTCCTGCTGGAGAAGTCCTTGTTCTGTTTTATGCGCCAGGGTTTGTTGCTCAGTTCTGAGGCGAGTCTCTTGTCCTCACATCAGTAACTGCCCAATTTCCAGCAATCACCAGAAAGGAACATAGGAAAGATTTAATACTTGGGAGTCCTAAATTGCCCTTTCTGTTAAAAATTAAATATTTGATTCATCTGAATAGTCAAGAAAGACAACATAAATACAAAAGCATGTACATAATAAAAAACATATACTGAATTTCTTAACCATACCGCTCTATACTATATAGTGACTAATTATTTCTCATTCTAGCTTACCAGCTTATTTGTGAAATTCCATTCCTCCCACCTACCCAGTACCTTAGAGAACTACGAAAGCTCACAGGTGTTCTGTGATATGGCCAAAGTCCTTCACTGAGCTGCGTTATTCTCGCTCCTTGTGCTCTTCCAGTTAGTGAGTGGCACAAGGCATGGATGTCAATACCGGCTGCTTGCGATGGAGTCCTGAATATTCTCCACCCCGCAAAGGAATCCTCCACATGGTTCCAACTATGCTTATCCTTAAGGGGAGAGGAAACCGATTTCTTTAACTCTTTCTCAGCGGTTACCCCCCCGACCTTTTCATGGCTATACGGGTAGCCAGAGCTTTGGGGAAATCCGTTACAATTCGATTTCTCCGTCTTTCCACATACGCATGCTGATTCCTGGCGATTAGATCAAATGGACAGCACTGGATTACTTCTAAGACAAGCTTAACACAAAATACAAACTGCAATTCAGTTCAATACATTAATAATAATTAAAAAAAAAAAAAATCACCACAGTCATTTAAAACCACAAGGCCATCAATGTCATCTGCCAGCAGCCAGGCCCTTGTGTATGGCTACACCAATTAAAAAGAGTCAAAGTTCCTGCTAGTGACTCTCTACTAGTAACAAAAATGTACGAAATCCTGGTAAAACTAGCCAAGACCACCATTAAATGAGAAGATATTCCAGTACGGATATGTAATCTAAGCTAGGGCATGGGTGATCGCATACATTTGTGCTACATATCAAAGCTACTTTAATAAAGTTTTAGAAAAAAGTAAAACCAAGAAGAAGCCACGTGCACCTCTGGGGCACCGCTGCCTACGATCACCTACAGCCGAATGCTACCTCTTCCCGTTCGTTAGTGTCCACATGCATGGCATGATTAAGCCATTTCAGATTAAGCCGTGTCAGATCTGACAGGGGAATGGGCTTTCATCTGTACAATCCACGTCAGCTGTGCAACATGAAAGGAAACTCGGCCGTAACGTCCCTTGGATCGCGCCCCTTCCCCAACCTTTCTCTTTTCGTTTGTTGCACGGTACAGGACTTTCTGTTTGACTTTACAAGGTAACTTTAGAAACCATGAAGCTTTTATGAATTAGTGAGATGGCAAACAAAGGGGAGGAGAGGAAATTAATACTTTAGTGGAAATCATCTTCTCAATTTTATCTAACTGTGCTGCTAGACCGGCTTACATTTTCCATCTGAAGTCATTTTACTTAAGGGATGATGAGGTGCGATTAACCGAAGGTTTTGTGCATCATCTGAATCCTGTTTTTCCACAGGCATCTACTAATAACGGTTAGCAATTCATTATCCTTTATCAAGTAGAAGATACGGATCTGGGTGATGGCAGAAATCCAGGCCCAGTTCCTTCTTTGGCCGAGGCGGCGATTCTGTGTGCAAACTTCATACTGAAGTTGGGGTTTATTCCAGCTTGTAGCCTCTGGGTCAGGCCGGCTTCCTGCACGCACCGTCACGCGTGATGAGCTCTCCGACACTGGAATTTAAGATGTCATTTTTGTTCCTAATGCACAAGGCACCACGGAGTCCAACCTCCTCCACGATTACGCGGACAATGAAAACAGTTTGTTCACTAAAATAAGCAAATATGGCTTAAAGACACTCAGGGAGGAAACCTGCGGCCATTTTACATAGCAGATTTTTTTCCCCTCTCTCACTAAAACAGCAAGTCAAATACTTCCACAAAAATCAGGATGAATTTTTGGTTGCAACTATGTTAGAGACCTGTATCTGAAAGTGTATGCCAAATCAGTCCACAGGGACAGACAGACCTACTTCTTAAGTGGCTAGAAAACACTATTTTATACAGCTGCTCTTATTGCACAAGTCCATGCAATCAGAGATTTAACTACAATCAGACACATTGCAAAAACTAAAAAAAAAAAAAAANCCCGTTACGGGGCCAGGGCGCTCCGAAGCTGCAAACCTCAACCCGGCACGCGGGAAAGCTTCCACTGAAGGCCGTGGGGCCGCTCGCGTTCGCGTCTGGGAGCACAAAAGTTTGCAGGACGAAAAGCCTTAACAAAAACCATTGGAAAGTCCATCTGAGTCCGTCCTTCCCAGAGCCAGATCTAGCTTGCGTGTTTGTCTTTTGTATATGGGGAAAAAAAACCAACAAGAAAAAAAAAATTTCCATAGGAAACTGATTATCATTTTCTCCCCTCCCCCTTCTAATATTTTGGCACAAATGCATGTGATATTCAACGCAGATATACAGAAACAGATAATTGGATAGCGCTGACAATGTTATGAGACTTATTTGGCAAATTTGAACCATAAAAAACAAGTGCTAAGGGTTTTTTCCAGTTGTGGAAGTTGTTTGCCACGACAGTTGCTGCAGGGAAAAAATATTAAACAGTCTGGAGCATGTACGTTTAAAATGAACATTTTATAATACAAGTAAATACACACTCTCCCAATTTCTCCAGGCAAAACCCCGCATCTCAGAGCATTGTCATCAGCTGCAATCAGTTTTAAGCAGAGGGGGGTCGTGCCTGAGATG
This sequence comes from Scopus umbretta, assembly GCA_013400535.1. NCBI lineage: Eukaryota > Metazoa > Chordata > Aves > Pelecaniformes > Scopidae > Scopus > Scopus umbretta. The sequence continues at coordinate 91,185 of VZTL01031649.1, forward strand.
TCCTGGTTCCTGCGCAGTCACAGGTGACAGCATGGGATAACCTCTTGCATTGCATACGCTGGAAAGGGCAGCGAGGGCCTGTGCATTTCCAGCGCTCGGGCAGGCCGGGACACTGAATTCACTAAGCCCCTAAGAAGTGGCAGATACCATTCGACATACTGAGAACATAGAATACAAATGTTCTGTAGTTAATGCAAATAGACAGCACAGTAACGAAGGCTTAACTTCTCCAGCCAGAGCTCCCCACGTGACAAAACGTCCGTCTGTGGGCAGCTCAAGTCCAAAGTCGCTGCAGTGATATCAGAAGGAGCCTCGAGTTTGGCCTTTTGCTTCATGTCAATCCACTTGGAGACCATCAGCTGCATCCCTCAGGCACGAAGCAAGTCTCTGCCTCCTTGTTAGTAGTCCAGCCTTGGAAATGCCTGCCTTTTGGGAGCATTACTGGTGGAATTAGTTCTTGTGGGTGCTTTAAATGCTTCTTTTTCCCCCTGCTGCTGCAATCCCAGGGAGACAGGCGTGGATCAGGTGGATGGAGACAGGAATGCACGAGCGAGGGTCATCCCGAAGTCCCACGGTAGCTGGCTTTTCAGAGATGCTGCATGACACGAGCCTGGAGTTGCGTGAGGCAAAGGGAAAGTTTCCTCCTCCGAGCCGTCGGTGGCTCCTGCGTGCTCACAACAGCACGGAGCGAGCGGCCAGACAGGCACGACACGGCTGGAGGCAGAGCACTGGCTTCACTCCGCTGAAACAAAGTCCAGTTTTTTTTATCATGATAAACTTCAGCTTCAACTTTTAACTGCAATGGCCCGTAGCATTGTAACCAAAGTGCTAACAGTTTCAGTGGAAGTGGCTTAAATGGGTATTAAGTTTAAAACAACAAAACAAAACAAAGAAAACCCACTTTTTTTTTTTAGCAGATTTTTTTTTCTCATCACGTCGATAACTGGGAATTTGTTTACTACACACTATGCATTTTGCTAAGGGTTAAGCCAATTCCATTTTCCAGAGTCTTTGTTCCCCCCCTGCCCCCCATTCCCAGGAGACGATTCCTTAGGAGACACTGGAACAACGAATACTCGGGGAGCCCATCTGTGTAAGGACCTTGTCTAGCCACTGCAGAGGACCGTTAAGATGCAGTTCAATCCAGCAGGGAGTACTGGTCACAGTCTGCCGCCTGCAAGAAAGAAGGGGTTGGCGGGGAGAGAAGAAGGGGAAAAAAAAAAAAAACAAAACCACACAACCGTAAATGTGACTTGCAAAACTTTACAAATGTGAAAAGGTTTTGCAGCTACTGAAGCATTCTTTCCTGCTTAGACAATAGTCTTGCATGTGGGGCCAAAGGAATGTCTCTCTCCTCTGTAACACGCTTCTGGCCTATGCTGCCAGCTTCTTTTAAAAACCTTACCTTTTCTCTTTACATTTCTTACCGTCCCAAAGGAGCAACCCCCCATGTAACCTATTTACTACTCAGATTCCTGAAAAGAGGCAGCGTCTGATTCCCTGAAGAGAAAGGAAGGTGTTTGTCTGGGCAAAATTCTTCAGCTGTACTTTGCAGACCATGCCTCTCCTAACTAGAACAGCAACATAAGCAGTTTACCAAATCTGTTAAATTTCTCTCTGCATAAGACGAGGATACTCTCTTTTTACCATATCTTTAGGTTTTAACAGAATGTGTGACGGAGAGGGGTCGCCACGCAGCCGTTCAGAGCCCCCCCGGCAGCCCCGCGGAGCCCTCGGCCAGAGCTGCCGCCGAGCGTCTTCTTTGCACGGCTTGGGAGGGCGCGCGGGAGGCGTGAGCCCTGCGCGACGCGTGCTGCGTATGGGCCGCTCCAACATTTTTGCGTTTGATCAGCTGCCTCAAAAGAAGCAGAAATGCTGCGGAGCGTAATTAGTTCCAAAACCTCGCAGAAAAGCAGGAACGTGGTGTTCACCCGTGTGTTTTAAAATCCCTCAAGAGCTGGCGGCTGTGGCCGGAGCGTGGAGGGGGATGCCTTGCCGGGTCAGCGCGCACCACGCTTTTGCTTTCCCCCGCCGCGAAGCACCTTCTGCCTCTCCTGCCTGCCTCTGTTACTGTCCCTGAGGCCAGCCCCCACGGAGTGTCTCCAGGTGGTAAAGCAGGAAGAGATGGGGAGGGAAGGAAGGGAAAGGAGGCCAAGGCACAGGGCAAGGGGCTCTCCCTCCTGCGCCGAGGGAAGGCCTCGGTCTCGCTGCAGGCAGAGAGGCAGGGACAGCTGCTGTGGAGGAGGAGGATTACAAAGAGAGAGAAGTAGCCTGGAAGCAGCCTTATTTTACACCCTCATTTCCCACAGAAGCTGTCCTTGGATTCTGTTTGTGGGAGGGAGAAGCCAGTGGCTGCAGGGCCCAGAGAGAAGCCACTGCTGAAAAGGGGTCTCCTTTCTGCTCCCACAGCCTTCCCTGCCCCTTCACGGCAGGGCAGAGGAGCGGGGCTCCGGGGCCCGGCTCTGCAAGGCTTTGGCCAAGGGCTGTAACCGGTGCTGCTGCTGAATCCTGCTGAATGAATCCGTATCTCTCATCCTTTGAACTGAAAATGGAAGCAGCTCCCTGAAGGCACCCCACCCATTCCCAGCTCAGGCGCGGCTGACCGGAGCTGGCAGGCCAGGCGATGTCCCAGGAGTGGGCGTCTGGGCAGGGCCCGTCCTATGCAGCCACTGAACGGTACGTGTGTTGCATCAAAGGGTGTCTCCCGAGCTGCCGGGGCGGCAGGACTGCGGGACAGGGAGAGTAGAGCACCTCTCACTCGTGTCGGCTTCCGTGAAGCGTGCAAACCCCTTGGGTCTCAGGAAAAACTAGTCTCCCTTAACACAGAGCATTCCCCTCAGCTGCCCGAAACCAGCCCGATGCTCAGCAGTCCAACAACTGTCCCGGCAGCACCGTACAGGAACCCGCTGCCCGTGGGGCTGCTGCACTGCTGCCCTCTGCAAATCTCTCACGGCAAACTTCATTCTGCCTTCCCGCCTAGGGGGCCAACACTCTGGCTCCAGCCTTTCAGAAAGGCAAACCCTCGAAGCTGTCCGTGCCTTCAGCTTGCTCCGCCGGGCTCTCGCTGGACGGAGCAGCTCTCTATCACAGGCCGCTTATGCAATTGGCTTCTCCCCCTTTCCCTCCACCAAATCCCTGGCGCACAAGAGCACTCAACACCCCACCAATTAGACTGCTCAAAAGGCGAAGCAGCTGAACCAGAAATCACTGGAAGGGTGCTCTGGATGCAGCTCCCACAGTAACTTTTTCATATATGAATCAGTTCAACAAATGAACGTGCTCTGACAAAGGCAATCAGATGTAGTATTTTGTGGCAAGGAAAGGAAGGAGCGAGAGCGCAGCTTCGACACGGTCAGCGTGAGCGTAGGGTTTCACTGACTACAATACTCTAATGAGATAGTTGACTTTCCGTAAGTCACGCTCATCTGGATTTCATTACAGGCCGTGGCTGCGAGCCAGGGCTGAAATGCTCTGGCCAGGGTGCAGGACAATTTCAAAACAAAATGGACTCCAAACATCTGGAGAAATGAAGAAAGTGGGAGAGTAACGCGCGGGGCCCAGGCTCCAGCTGATACTACGGCATCTCCCCGTCTGCTGCAGGCATCTGTGCAAGGGGAGCACGGGCAGGCAGCCCTGCAGCTCCGGGAGGCAGAGACTGCCCCCAGATTTTCAAATAAGGCCACAGATTTGAAGGGTACACGGTCAAGTAAAGTATTTCAACATCACATTTGGCTTAAATCCTTGCCAGCTTTCTCTCTCATACAGCGACATTCATTTTCCGACAAATTTCGCCTCCCCTACTTGTACTATTAAAACACCGATTTTACTCCCTTCGCTACTTGGGGATGTTTGCTTGGTAATGCAGCGGAGCGACAGCAACGCAAGCTACCGAGTACTATGTCACCTCACACTGTCACCACCGTCCCAGTGTTGTCAGAATAACCATATCGTCGATTCCGAACACCAGACCCTGCTGCATCTTCCTTTTTTATTTTCCATATTCACTGGGAAAAATAGTAACCCCGTTTCTCCCGCTGCCACTGGTCACATTTAAGCAACTGCCCTATGACAAATACTAAGGAAAGGATGGGGAGATTTTACTGGAATTTTGCAGCAACCCTAACAGTTCTTCCAAAGTAAATTTTCAAGCCGATGTGCTTTTATTTTAATCCCATTAGTCCCTGATAAAAGAAGCATCAAACCCGACCCGTATCTATTAGGAAGCACTCACACGGATCCTATCCTGATAACAGCGTGGTCATAAGACACTCTAACTATCAAATACACATCTAATTTTAAGAAAAATAAAAAAGTAGTAGTTCCCACACAGGTCACCTGGATTTATCTACTGTGCTTCAGGTAAAGCGCTTGGTTTTTTTACAGCACTGTGACCAAATGCACGTGGTCTTCCACGTCTAGCACATGACGTATGTTCTTCACAAATGGGGGGGGGGGGNACCCCTCGCCAGCTGGTGGGGGGTGGAAGCAAGAGACGAGATCAACACATTTTCAACACCTACAACCTACCTGCATTACTAAAGAGACACTGTGCTAATTCCCCCGTCTTAAGAGCCGAGTAAGGAAGCTTCGCACAGCACTGTCCTAGGCTGTGCAATGCAGGAGTGGCAATGGCAAGCACAAGCATACCGCAAAGTTGCCTTGCAAAGGCCTGACCTGTATTCGGCTCCCCATCCCTTGACGAAGCTCATGCGAATGGTGCACATTCGGGTCAGCTGATACACAGCTTCGAAGCCCTGGTTTACAGACTGAGCCAAGAGAGCGGCGAATTCCTGGTTGTTAAAAATCTTCAAGTTACATCCTGTAAAAAAAGAACGCGACAAGAACAAGGCATTAGCTTAACTAGATTAAGAAATCCCTTGCTTTCTGAGGATGGAAAGAAAAACTCAATGCTGCTTTCCCACGTCCTCAGACCATGGGATACTATACACAGACTGTTTAAACACGGCATTTCAGAAAAGGTATCGAGGTTGCCGCATTTCCACAGCTCGTGTGCTGAAAAGGAAGTAAGCCACGTTACAGGACGGAGAACGATGGATGCTAGGGCCCACTCAGCAGATCGCGATCTACGAGACCAGACTCGGGATCCTCAAGTGGAACCTCCTTTAAAATCAGGTCCCTCCGATTGTAATTTAAAAGCCTAACTGTGACCATAACACTTAACAACGACAATCGCTATGGGGCCTGAAAGAAAGGAATGCACGGGCTAAAAACAGGAGCTCGCTGGTGCTGGGTTTACATGGTGTCCGTCAGCAGAAGCAATGGAGGAGTTCCGAACTGAAACTGCGCTGGCAAGCCAGAAACCAGTTATCAGGGTGAAAAAGGCTGGTAGCAGAGCTGCTTCTGCTATAATCATCTCTTAAATGTAACTATCGTGCCCCAAAGCATTTTCCTTTAAAACCAGAGCTTTTCCTCAACATTTAGTCCCAGCTAAAAGACTGTGAGCAACTTATTCCACTGTTTTTAGGTGATAAAGGTGAAATAGAACAACATCCTTCATCACTTAAATAAATAAATAACTACACAACTCTGGAAAAAAGTGTTGCTACGCTTGCTTTCTCCCAGATAACCAGAAACAAGTTAAACTCTGAAACTTGGCATGCAACTAATGCTCATTTGGGATTACATGTGAGCCAAGTCTAAAAAACAACCACTTGGACTGTGATGAATTGTATTTTTCTAAAATCACTTCTGAGCCTACTCTCTTGGGCTGGACTCGGTACTGTCATCTGTTTTGGGTCGAACTGCGTAGAGCAGAGCGTAACCGCACGCAGCGGCTCAGCAGCTGCAGAAACAACCACCCATTTTTGGGACCATAAAAGAGCACAGCCCAAGAGCCATGTATCTCGCAGAGAGTTTGAAGGGGAGCCGCGTCAGGCATATCGCAGTCTGAGGGGGGGAAATAAGAAGGGCGGGAGCATCGGGGCCAGGCTGAGCACAAAGGGCTATGGCAAGGAAAGCAAGAAACTTGATCCGGATCAGACTGCCAAGCTGTTCAGCCTTCAGGACTGGATGGGAACAGGTCTCTCCATGACTCTGCCTGGGAGCACTGGGTACGACTTGATCTTGTCAACAAAGGAATGAAGAAACTGCTTCAAACGCAGCAAAGATTTGAAGATCCGTCTGAGAAGGCGGCCAAAGACTATGGCAAAAGTGGGGAGAACTGGAGTCCAAAAAATGTGCCTTAGATGAATCTACAGCGGAAATGTGGGTTGTTTATGTCTTCAGATGTTGACTCCAGCCGGGGTGGACTCTTGTGATGTGGCTGGAGAATTAAGTCATGTTTGCAACACTGGCAGCTGCTTCCTAAGCATCTAAGAAAGGAAAACTATTGAGATGGGCCAGAGCTTGCAGTGTATGGATCTCTTCTCAAACAAGATTATCTTTGATCTTTACTTAAGTGTTTCTAAACAAAAAAGGTTGTTTTTTAAATATATGCATACTTCTAATTGTAAAAAAATTAGCTTTTGTAAGCCTAGCTAAATAGCTACATTCCCTTTCGAATGGCATCCTCTCCTCCTAGCTCTCTTGCATGTATCTAACAAAGTATTTTCTTCCTAGATAGATGCAATAAATTCTCTTTTAATCTTTCTGCATACTTTAGACATATGCTGTAACCAGAACAAGGTGCCTGCAAAATGTGATTTCCCTAGAATAAAACTAATTCACAAG
>VZTL01031649.1:97924-129004 GCA_013400535.1 Scopus umbretta
CCGCAGTTTTATCACAGAACAGAAAAAAGTAACAATTTAAATCTATTCTGGGTGAATCTAAATTAAGAAAAATTTCTTGTGTTATATTCTTTTACTTAAAGGTGCAGACAAAATTGTAAACGCAACTATCAGATAATAACAATACACTAACGGACCGACAAAACACTGCACGGAACAAGTGGCAGATTCTGCTCCTAGTTCTGCTGGAACATACAGAGTGGCCTCCTTTATCAGCACCTTCGTCCTATATGCTATAAAAAATGCCCTGCTCCAGTTGTCAAGTTGCTTGTAACAGGGTTCAAGTTCCTAATTATTGTCCAGAACGCCGGTCAGCAAATCCATGCCTACCTTGACAAAGAGCTTGCTTGCCATAGCAAGTCCCCGTTTGCAAAAGGTGAAGCCTGTGTAGGATCACAGACAGGGTATGCTTCCTTACCTGGAGGAATCTTGCACACTGTTGCCGGGTGCCAGCCGTAGCGTTGGTTGCAGTTGGGAGACTGGACAAAAATGGCACTGTCACTAAGGCACTCGGCAAACACCTCGCCGCCAATGTAGTAGAGTCTTACTCCTCTTCCTAGGAAACACATGGCACGGTTTTGGTTTAGCTTAGAACAATCATCTGCAAAATCTGCAAGAAGAGCTGGTAGAGAGGCAGACAATCTCTGCACGAAACAGCTCTCAAAAAGCAGCTAAACTACGAATGATGGAAAATGAAACCCACCTCTTTTGGCCCACTGGGTAATCCCATTAGGGAGCAATAAATTTGCCCTGTGAGCGAGTTAAGCCGAGGAAGGCAGGAGGACCAATTTGTAAAGGCAGAATTGCACTCTCCAGCCCTATCAATCGCAGCCCAGACTGCAGAAATTTACCACCTCACAGCCTGCCTACTCCATACATACGTGTCTCTGATATTTTCCATACGAACGTTCTACCAGTTAACATTTGACTTTCAACCTTTGCTGAATGTCACCGCAGCTGGATACAACTGTTTGTTTATTTACTTGGTGATTTGGAATTAAATTATACAACATTGTCAAATCATTGCCTTTTGCTAGAGATGACATCGTATACAAGGACAAACATACATTTCCCATAGGAGTTTACACAAATCATTAAAATCTCAGTTGATAAAGAAACAAATTTCAGGAATATGTCTTTGTTGCTCAGATAAACATTTGCTGTGGTCTTACATTCCTATTTGAGTATCTTGCTTTCATTCTTCCACAGAGCATAATGAGCCCACTGAATTTAAAGACTGATTCTGAATTCTGGGGGGGGGTTGGGGGTTGGTTTTTTTTGCTGCCAGAAATCTTATTAGAAACAAGTAAGGAAAGATCCTCCTGTATGAACTTTACTGTTCAGGAAAGGGTATAAAGGGGAGCAAAATTAGGACAAAAAGCAGGTTCATTTTTGAGAGGAGTCAGCAGAAAACACAGCAAAGCGTAAGCAATTTTGCCTTTTATTAAAATTGCATTAATCTGGGATGTTCTATTTAGCGCAAGTTTAACTGAAAACAAAACTGAATGTTACCTTGCAGTTACCTGCAGTACCAGCAGGAAAAGTGGAAACTGAGATGAAAATCAAGGAACTAAGGTTCCCTTTACAAAAGAACAGTCAGTTAGAAAATAAAACAGTACAGGAGGAAACAGGACTACACAAGATTATCACCACCATCCATCCAAATACAGTTCGGAAGCATGCGTGTGAGAGTTTAAATTCTGTCTCTCTCTATTACATGCAGCAATTTTAGTGTTCCTCAGTGCATTTTTTTATTATACTTTCATGAAAAAAATACAATTAGTGTTCCTTTATGGAAGATTAGCCTGCTGAAACACCACGGATATTCAGACACCACAGTGCTCCAAAACTGGCCAAGCTGCATGCCGGTTAGGTAAATAAAAAGCTTTACACGCAAGTCTCCACCTTCCACCGTGAAAGACACTAAACCAAGGAAACAGAAATTACCAATGTGTCGTCTTGTGAGTTCCACTGCCGCATTTCTGTTCACGTTAGACAGTAAACCCAGGCAGAAGCGTTCAGAATTAGACGGGTCAGTGAAACCATCCACGGTCATAGAGGGCTGAGAGGCGTGGAACGTCTCTCCCACTCTCTGGTTGAGTTCATAGTAGGATATCGAGCACCAGAAAGCTGGCTCGCAGTAGGTAACAGGCTGCAGATCTGCACAAAATAAAACAGCAAAATGAATCACAGGCCCTCAGGAGGGGAAGGGGGAGACGAGAAAAAGCGACGATTTTGAAATATTGTTCTGCTTCATTCCTTGGGCTCACTTTAACCATCAAACTTTAATTACTTGACAGATTTTAATGGACCGCAGCTAGAAAGTTACATCACCCCTGAAGCTTTTGGCCATGGAACAATCACAAATAGTCAAAGATATTAGTCATTTCAGCTATCTTCATACTTGGAGAAAAATTTCAAAATAAGCCTAGCTTTACTGTGAAACGTGGGATTGCTTTTAGGTAGCCACTACCCTAAAAAGAGAAAAGGAGAGAAAAGGAAGAAAGAGAAAACCTTAGAAAGAGCAGACCACAACCCTGCTTTCAATAACACAGGTCTCCAGAACCCTAATGCTGGCACCAAGTAGCCAGAAAATCCAACTTTCTTTCTGACTGACTCTGTTATGATCTTTCTGGCACCGGTGAAACCTTAGAGTTGCCTGCAATACGCACCAGATTGTATGTAATACTTGCATCAAAGTAATTTAAAAATGCGATCCTTTCTTCCAGTCCATTTGGTCTCACACTTTCAAAAGAAAATCCCCAATAGATGATGACACATCTCTTTTATTGGGGTTATGGTTTGACTCGGCCCACGGACCGAAGCGAAAGGACCCAAGTTCAGGAGCAGGCTGAGGCTGAGGCAGTCTCAGGAGGACAATACTTCGTAGGCCTGAAAGGTGGGGCATTCGGATGGCATCGAATGATTGAACTGCTCCCACTGAAGCCACTGAGATTTCAGCAGAGGAAGGCTCAAGTCAAATATTCTTGGAAATACTGCACTAGATGGTGCCCAGTCCTGCTGTAAGCCAAGAATCTGCTGAGCAGAGGAGGTGGAAAGCAGACTAAGCGAGTTGATAAGTGCTCTATTCCCCACATTCAGTGCAAGAAAGAAAAGGAAGAGAAGAATTCCCTGCATTTATCACTTCATCCCCATTCAGATGGCCCTTAAAAGCGGAACAGAGCAACTTCCCATCTGGCCAAAGAATTACCATCAAGCAGCGAACCCCGGCTTTTTCTATAGGCTTTCCCATCTGTTGCTCCTGCAAGGCTTAGGTGAATCTGAGGCTTAAGAGATCAGCTCCAAAAAAATCAAAGACAAGTTTTTACCATTCCAGCCTTCTCTCACACTGAAGAGAGTGTCTCTGCAGAGGTTGGAGATTTATTTCTCATCTTGTACCTGCTGTTACTCCATAACTTTTAGAAGCTGAAGCAGCCTGGCTTCAGCCAAAAGACATGCTGGTTTCCTCTCCCTTAGTGTGGTGTATGAGTTCCCAAAGTAGCTAATAATCAGGAGAAAACTTCTTTTTCTGCTTTGTTACAAGCTTTGCTGACAGCAAATAAGGCACTGAATAAACGTGCATCTGGGGAACTCTGTAACCCTTAGCAGATCTTCAAAGCCCATGAATTTTGGAGCTTAGACCCATTGCCAGCTTCTTTCACAGTCTCTCTCTTTCCTTAATTGTATCACCTGACAGAAAAACCGCTCTGTCACAAGCAAAGCCCGATGTTTCCATTCCCGTTCCCGCTCTCCTCCACACGTTACACCCACAAAAGAAAAAGCATATCTTCCTCTTACGGAAAAAGACATAACGCTCAAAGCGAAAGCTAGCAGAAGGCAGCTTAATAGAACAGGGCTCCCTACATTAATTCAAGAGATCTGGTAAGCACACCTGCCGTTTCTTCACATTTTAAACAATTTTATAGCTTAAAGCAAGCCCCTCTCCTGACATGCACAGATGATATTGAACACATCCAGGAGTCACACCAGTTTACTGTCTCTTCCTTTTTCTCTTGTATGATACATTTGGTTGGGAAGCTGCCACATCTCCAATACCAGCCTCTTTTCTTTTAACAGTTGTGGCCTGGGGCAGTAATCTGTGGACAACGTAACTGACTCTGGGCTTCACATGGCTCCAGTGCAATTTGTATAGAGGTACAGCAAATACCAGCACTAATCGGAGTCTCTTAGGGTGTGTCCACCCACTTAAGAAAACAGATTGTGTTCCACATGACTGTGCTCTTACTCCACAGCAAGTGCCTTTCTAATTGAAAGGCTGCTCAGCTCCAGAAAAATCAATCAACTTTTGTTGATCCTTAAAGTCATGTGCTCAGATTGGTACTATTCAAGTTATAAAAACACCAAAGCCTGTATTGCTCTCTATGGTTTCGTGGTCCTTTCCTTCAGAAACCACCTCCGCTTGGTTGCGACTCAAGGGAACTGTGGATTCTCCACTGAAGGATGTACGGAAATTTTATTTCCGGCTTATTTGCAGCTTGAGGAAAGACACAAACCAAAAAATCCTATCTTGAAGAAAAACTCGTCTGTAAAGAATGCAACCAAGCTTTCAGTGATGCTGCTTTCTCCTGTGATTTGTCGTCTTAGGCTTCGGCTTAAGCTGTCATGGGATGGGCGAGTTGTGTTGGAGCTGTCCTGTGTATTTGTTTTCAATTTATGAATTTACTTTGGGGAAAAGTAAAAGAATGCAGCTCTGCTAAAGCTAAAGAATCCCAAGGGGGTACACAATCAGCTAAAACACGATGCATTAAAACCAAGCAAAGCCTGCCTGAATCGTCTCCGTACAATTTCAGCCTTGACTCACTACACCTTTGCTTTCACAAGTGTCCATTGAGGACTGGGATGCTACCCATATTGCATCTTCCCTACAAGATGAAAAGTACTATCTGTTCAGCTGTGGAGGGAAAAAATCTGCTGGCTGCTTTGCACACTCGACAACGTGGGCTCTAAGCGTAAGAGAGGTCGTTATCCTAGTTTAACGCGTTTGATACACAACGCCTATCAGAAGTTACTGATGCATGTTATCCAACTGTGTTAGTTGCAGCCACCTTAATTCTAACGCCCTCCTCAGAAACGAAAAGATAAATAGATGTGCACACTCCCTTCCCCTCGGTACTTCGAGAAGGGCTGTCTTTTCGCTGCTTTGGGAAATAGTGTTTCAACAGAGAGAGTAAACAGAGGCTTATGTTTCTGATGGATTTGACCACAGGGTATGTGCTTATTTCACTTACAGCTTTTGCGTCAAGTCTTTTGCGGAGCAAACACTGACAATGGATTTCCTGTACACCGAGGGACTGCCTCACTCCAAAATAACAATACGCATGCAACCTCAGGCCTGGCCCTTGGCCAGCGTAAACTCCCTGACTTCATTCGGAATGTCCACATAATGCTGGCAACTCTCCTTTCATTTTGGTTGTTTTCTGTATTTTCTCCGGTTCCTATTTCAGCAACACAGAAGAGATCACTGGATATCTATAACTTCCATTTAAAGTCTATGTTTGACCACTGAAAGTTTGGACCAAAACTAGGATGCTACCAAATCAAATGCACAAGCTGAAAGGAGAAAAAAAGGAAAAAAAAAAAAAATCCCAATATATTACCTTGCAACACTTTTGTGCCTGTGAATGGAAAGATGAAACTCCCTAAGTTCCTTCAACCCCATACTGCAGTCTTACAGCTTTATGCTGAAATACATACATTGTACCGCAAACAAATCTAGCTTCTATTGTCCTAGTTGGTTTGCCTCGTGCTAGTTTATTGCCTTTGTAATTCTCTGGAATATGGCCACGAGATTTAAGTCCAAAATTCAGCTTACACAAAGTAAACCATCTTAAAGGCTTCAGGTAGTTCTGGTCAAATAAATGGACATCAATAGCGTGACATTATTTTCTTAATGGCAAAACTGCAAAAACCCACCGCGCTCATTTGCTGAGAGCTTGCTGATCATTTTCCTCATTGCTCACTGTTGTGTTTTTTAAATTTCTATTCAATTTTCTTAACAAACACACAGAGAAAGCCTGATAAACTTCTGCAGATCAAAGTACAGCCCTAGACACTGGAGTGTTCTGCTTATCCACAGAATTATATAGCACAGCAAAAGCAGGAGCGCTGCAGGTCACCAGCCACCACCTAACTTCTGTCTAACCGGAGAGAGAACCTGCAAAGCTGAGGGAAAGTTCTGCTCTCGCAGCCTGCGCGACCCCTTTCTGGGCTGCAGAGACCGTCAGGCTGAAGGTCTGATGGGCTGCTGGTGGTTTCACTACGCTGCTATAAGCACGTCCGTCCTTTAGACATGCCATCTACAAGGTACAGATGATGACAATTTTCTCATTTGGCAGTTTTAAGAGTTGCTCAGCTACATGCTATTTCATGTGTTATTTTGTAGCTTCCTCACATGCAAAAATTTACAATAAAATTTCTAGAAAGAGACAAGCAGTTCTTAATTTGTGGAAGCTCTTGCCTAAGAACAGTAAGTATTTGATTTGCAAAACTTAAAGGTATCTTAATGTTGGTAAGTTAAAATGCTTTTCTGATGTCTGCTCCTTAGACTACAAAGAGATTCCTTGTGGTTAACCAGCTTCACCTGCTCCTGCTTAGTTTTTGTCACCAGACAGCACATTAGACATCTGACAGGCCCATCAGCTGAGTAGCACGTGTTAAAAACCAGTGTCCTTGTTAGAAAGGACATGCATCAGGGCCTCTTGCCTAGAAACTCCTTTCTTCCTTACGTAAGGCAGATTCCACAGTCAACTGGCCAGGTTGGTTTTGTTACATGTAACTGGCTTTTTATTTTTAGGTTGAAAAAAAAATGCTAGAAATTCTCATCAACTCCTAGGCAGCACACTGGAGCATAATGGATTCAAACAAAAAAAGAAAAAAGAAAAGAAAAATAAGTCAGCCATGTATTCTCTTCCTAGGCCTTGACAGTTAAAGCAAATAAAAGTTTAGTAGCACCACGGCAATATATTCCATGCTTTGGGGGGGAAGAAAAAAAGGAAAAAAAAAAAAAAAAAAAAAGAGGGAAAANAAAAAAAAAAAAAAAGAAGAGGGAAGAAATCCCCCCTTCAACAGCCCCAAGATAGCTACAAGTCAGCCAGTGACTAACAAATTTTGGAGCAATGTCAAAGTACCCTCTGCCAGGATTAAAAGCATATGTAAACTTTACAGCTATGGTTATTCGAGAGTAATCTCAAGTGGCCTCTGTCTGCTGGCTTAATGAACATTTAGAGAACTGATCCTGCAGCTAGCCAGAGCTATGAGTGCTTTTTATGACAGACCGTTGAGAGCAATGTCAAATACAGTAAGAGCTCAAACTGATAAAGATCAGACCTTTTATGTCTGTAGTTATGAAAATAAAGGGCAGAGCCAGTTGATAAGATAACAGAGGTTCAGAGATAGCCACAAAATCTCTAGTAGTATCTCAAAGGTAAAGGCTATTCCTTCTTCTTCAGCTGTCCCTCTATTTACCATCTACAGGTTATGGAGTGAAACAGTGACATCAGTGGTTTAGTGTAGCACGTAGGGCTGGATTATCTTCCTGGTGCCCAGGATAGAGTTAGGCAGGGGAAAGAGAACTCAAGATCACAGCGTAACTTGAGTTTGCTTGAAGAAAACCAGCTGGCTGGTCGGTCAGAAAAATCCCACAGTGCATTTGTGGTTTGTGTATCTCGACTACAACGCTCCTCCAGGCTCGTTGGAGCCTAAGACCCCACAAACACCTCTGCTGCTCAAGTAAGGCTGTCAGTGACACCTGTGCCTCTCCATGTGCTAGCATTCCTGCCCTCCCTGCATTTATCTGGACTCCCCAACCTCTCACCAACCAACTAGCCTCCCCCACTTTGCTCTGCTCAGACCGTGCTTGATTTCATACTATAATAACTTACATCAGTTGTTGCAGTGGTTTTGGGGCACTGGGACATGGGGCTCTGGGCTGCTTTATCCCTCTGCCCCTCGGGTGGACTTACCCTGTGGTCTGACACCATCCCAGCACTCGCAGTTTTGTTAGGAGTCCCCAGCCACTGCCAGCCAAACCCTGAAGGCCATGCCTGTCTGTGCTGCGTAACTGCACGCTTGCTCTGCTGGGGAAGGTGGGTTGGCTCCTGAGCTGGGTTTACGTGAGGATTTGCTGCCCTTCACTCAAGCAGATGATCGCCTGAGCTGATGAAGCAGTGCAGGCAAATCTACAGCTCTGAACCTCAGCCCCTGTCTGCAATATGTGGATAGCAGCATTTGCCCTATAATGGATGTAACACAAAATGAATAAACATAAAAAAATGGCAAGGCATTCTGGTCCATTGTAAGAGGAACGAGTATGCAGTACAAATTTACAAAGTAACTTTCCAGGAGACAAAATTTAACCTCAATGTGTGTCCTTTAAAAATACAAGAACACAAAACCACCAGCAAAACAGAAGGACATGTTCCTTGCAAACTCATGTAATCAAACAAGTGTATTTTTGCTGCAGTCCTTCACTCATTCTTTCTGGTATTTGTCTGCCAACATTTCTTGGTTTTTTATTTAACTCTCTGATGGAAGTTCAGATTTCTTTATTTCATATAGAGTTGCTATGAACCGCTGTTATCACAGTAGAGAGGATTAGCGGAAAGGAACATCAACAGTGCTCACAACCTCATCAAAAGCGCACAACCTCAAGAAATACCATCATCATTAAAATGTCACTCTCTTGACTGTAATTACACACAGTTCTCAAGATCACATGCTTACCCAGATTATTGTGTGCTGGAGACATAGGGTTTGGTGATAAGTTTGGAGAACCTGAAAATCAAGACATGATTATTATTAGTATGGCATCCACACAAGGAAAAACACTTGCGCGAAATCTCCAGTGCTGCCCAGGCTTGTTGGAGGGATAACCCACGTCTCACTTAAGTCTCGTTTGGTGACACCAGCAGCTTCTCTGATGTTGATCACCCTTTGCAGGAGCTTCCAAATGCTATTACCTGTGATAGCAAGTTGTTTCATCTGCAATACCGCTAAGCATCTTCATAATGCATTCACTTAAGCTTAACCCATTCGTTTCCAAACCTGAGCAAGCAGCTGTCTGTTTTACTTTCACTTGCAGTTATCAAAACTCCAGGTACCATCATGACAGCTACAGTCAGACTCAGTTAGCTGGGCATTTGAGGGCTTGATTTTACACTGCTAGGCACAAAACATACTCATTCATAAAAGTCACAAACATACCACTTAATATCAACACATCTTACCGGTTTGGGGACAGCGGAGTATTGGATCAAGCTATAAAGATCTGACCAAACAACTGCCAGAATTTTATCCCCAATCATTTCAATTTGGCCCAAAAATTCTGTGCATATATTTCAAATATCAGCACTTGGATGTCCAGGGCAATTTCCATGGTCTCTGGATGCCACATGGATGCAGACAGGTGGTACAGCTCATTTTTAATATTCCTCTCACACTGAGTTCGGCTGGTTTCTTTAAAATATGGGGTTTTTCTATAAAGAGGGAAGTCTAGCACATCTGAAGATAGGGATATAGCATTTGAACATCAACTGGGTATTTATAGCATCTTCCAGACCAATCCTATTCCAGTCCACTTTCCCAAAAAGCCATACATACATTCCACACGTTAACCACGTTACCAATAATTGTATGCACTAAAACGGTTTGTGTCAATAGGCTTATGTTTGATGTAGACAGACAAACCCACACTGCCTTCCTCCAGCTGTATAACTGCAGTGAAAGGCTGCAAATCAGTCATCCCTCTTCTAGAATCCCACGTATGCTCTACGGCTGAAGACATGCACAGAAACCGAGATATTTGTGTGCAGTATTTGCATTAATTCGGTTCTGCATGTCTGTCTGTATGTGAGTGCCATGTATTTGCATATCCCTCTTGTAAAGCATCAGCCCTTCTAACCAAGGACGTGATTTTACTTTTCAAGCGAAAGTTTTATGCTGATTCAGTGGTTCTTACTCACAAGCAGTGACACCACTCAGATCAACAAGACACCGTAAACAGTTACTCCCAGAAAGATGAGACCTGCATGTTTAATTTTAAAATGTTGATACAGGTTAGCATGAACACTAAGGCTGCTCATTCTAAACCTGGTTACTTGTTTTCTGGGCAATGAGAGAGAACCTAGACTTTCAACTTTCTTTAGGATATACCCACTAAATGATAAATCCATTTAAAAACAGATCTCCTATTGGTCATTTCAAATATAGTTAAACTGGACATTTTTGTGTGTAAACAACCAATCGATCAGAAAAATGCTTCTGCAGAAAAGTGCCAGCTACGTGCAAAATTTTCATGTGCATACAGGCGCGTGTACGCAAACGCAACACAAACTACCATCCTTAGATGTGTCTCCACCGTTTCAGGTTCCTGCTTAGCACTGTCTAATGATGGATGTCGGGGAGAACAGGAACATGCTGCACCTTTCACCAGCAGCCCTAAAACATACAGCCCTGTGCTTTACACGAGATGTCAGGTTACATTTGCACTCCTACAGGGATAAAATACCTCAAACAACCATCTGATCTTCAGTGGCCCAAAGAAAAACTTGAAAAGAGTCTCTGATATGACCTAGAAAGCTGCAGCAAATGGCAAAAAGATGACTTACCTGCATCCATGCTGGGGTTCATCTGGTGGTCACTAGTTTCTCCATCCTCACTCAAATAGCCTGGGGGAGGTGTCTCTAGAAGCACAAAATGATCACACTGTCATTGCAACCGGATGCAAAGTCTGGATTTTAGACACCGAAGCCATTTACTTCGTTATTCACAAGGAGCTAAATTTCTTTTTTATTACTTTTCTTCCTCAAGCTGCTGAAAGGAGGAGCTGGCACAAGCAGGATGATAGTCATAGCATATTTGTAAATAACAGAGGTGGGGGAAACAAAAAAAATCTGGATTTTCAGTCCCATAAAACTTTAAGCCATGTAGACAGTTTTCTGTCCACATATTTCTCCTCTCCTGGTATGCAGCTGCATAGCTTGTCCATGCAAATAAGGTGTAAATTGCTTGTAAAAGAGATACATAAATAGAAGAGCTCAATTCCATCAGAAATTTCTAGAGTTTTACTCAAGTTAAAATGCCTGAATTTCATTCAAATCTGAACTTGCTAAGGGAACATTCAGCTTTAGATTTCACAATAAACTGAGTACGTACCACTGAAGGGAAGAGGTGAGTTTAAAGAAAACAAAACTATAAACAGCGCTGTAGTGTGTCTACATTTACAGCTTTCATCTATTTCTGTATAGGTTCTCACTCCTTAGCTTCACAGAAACGACGGAAAGAAAGACTTTCCAGTCATCCGGCTTGGCGTACATAGACACGATTCACTGTGCAATATGACCCTTTTCCCTCCGCTCGCTGTATGGAAGATACACAGTACCTGGAATGTAGTTGCTCTGTGGCTCGATACCTGCTGGGAAGTTAGTGTTCTCTGGAATAGAATGACTATAATCGTCTAACGGCGGGAACTCAGCTGGGATCTCTGTGTGCCGAGGCACCAGCACTGGAGGTAACACTGCACAAATGGAAAGGGAAAAAAAAAATAAATAGAACAGCAAGGTTAACAGCTTTAAAATAAAATGACTGAAACCCTAGAAAATGAAGAGAAACCAGTTTGGAGTAACACCCTTAAATACATGTAACACCAAAGTCGCTAATTAAGGGACACAATTTGATACTTGCTTCTGAAAATAACAGCAGCAGTTAAAGATGCTATTCTTAACATATTTCAGCTGGGGACGGGATACGTGCTTATCTGAACACACCTAGTCTGTCTGCCCCTTCTCAGGCAAAGAAACAGGTCTCCTTGCAAAACCATTAGAGAGAAGTTACACCACATGATTCAAAAGGAATAAATTTCACATAAAATGGAACACCAAGGTAGGATTAGCATAAACATCCAGACCGGTTCTGCAGATTTGTACCGACATGCAGCAGAACTATCTGCAGTTCCAGATGAAAAGTCTCTTTCAGAGGCAGGAGGAGACTTCGGAACAGGAAGTTCAGTTGCGTTGGGATCTATTCTTAGATCCACTTCAACTTAACAGTAAGTTTTTCCTTAATTTAATACCAACACTTAAAGCTGTATAGAACACTGCCGTAGTTCATACTTTTATCTACTATGTGTGTGAGTTATTTACGTGCACACAATGCCACATTAGGAAGCCGGCAACAATGCAACCTGCTCAACTTGGATTTTATCGATTTAAAATGATACTTCCCCCCTGAGTGCAGATTCATAAATTATTCTACTGCCTACAGTAAGAGATTATCATCAATAATAGATACACTTTGGTTTTAAAACGCTATGCCTGCTGCTTTATTCAATTTTGAAATGCACTTATAAATCCCTTATTGCTGGTACCGAGAAGCCGAGGTTTCCGCTTATAGGGTCAGCAGTACCTGGGGTTTCCACTCTTTGGTAATGATAAGGATTCACACAGACTTCATCCTTCTTCATGTTAAAGGCATACTCGCACATCTCCATGGCACGCAGCTCATGGTGGCTATGAAGGTCTGGCCACCGCCACAGCCGGCAGTAGATCACATGGGGAAGACCTTTCCGGTGGGACACTTGCAGCCGGCCATCTAATGATCTGCAGTCAGAACGTAAAGAAGATAGCGATTTAGACTGGCATTAATACACGTGTAGTGCCGACCACATCCCATCAAACGCTACACGGGGGAACCTCATGTGAAGCCTGCAGACTTCAGCAGGAGGCTCAAAGCATAGGTTTCCCAGCCAACGCAGTATCCTGACACAATCCCAAAAGCTGCTGGCCACCAAAACCTGCTGAGGCAGTGCCGCAAGGAGGCATTCTGGTCCCAGTCTTCAGGCCAAGAAGTTATCTCTGAAAACTGTAAAACGTCTGTTTTATATAGCAGCCCTGCTCTGGATTTATTAGTTTTCTGAAGAGAGGTTAATTTGGAGGCAGAGACAAGAGCTACAGCAAGTAAGAATACATCAGTTCAGTAGTCCTTCTTAAGCATTTACGTGTGTCCTAACAAACAGGCCATTTGTACAGCTCTCAACAATTTATGCCGTGCATGTAAAGGCATTACATGTTAAAACATGTGCTAATAAAATTGGACTTGTAAAATAGAGAGACACCTGTATTTCCATTGCAACAAAATCATCCAAAATTGATATAGGTACTTTTTCTTTAAAGTGTTCACAAACATTACAAACAAGCAAAGCTTCCAGTTTCATTTTCCAAATTGCAGCTTGAAAGCAAAAAATAGTTTTCTTCAGCATTGCTTACTTTTGTTCTTACATCTAGCCTGTGTCTCCTCCAGCTCATTTTTGACCTAATGCTACCCTCACCTCGGAATAGCCTGTTCCTAGCAACCTTCCTGGGAAGCAAGACAAGCGTGTCCAAATCCTCTCCAGCAGAGGAAAGAGTTGGAGCAGGGTCTCCTCCTCCATCCTGAAGGAGGGCTCCACTCCCTGAGCCACAAAACAGGAACTGCCCCCAGGCACTTTCTTTGAAGTCTAGCCCTTCATTTCCCTTGCTTTTCTTAATGACTGAAATGAAACACTTCAGGGGTTTGGTGAAATGAAATATTTCTATTTCTTAATTTGTCAAGGAAAGAAAAAAGAAAAGAAAATTGAAATTTTACTTGGAATTATTTCCTTTGGTTCTTTGTGTTGGCAGTCAATCTAGAAAAACAAAACAAAACCAAAACACACAAACAATTATTCAAACAGGGGTTGCACTAGTCTTGGCTGCCCTAAGTGAGTTTTCCCAAAAACTTCTCTGGCAGGGCTTGGAAGCATGCACACCTCTTGTAAATACTGCTGCAATGAGGAAGGCAAAACTCAACCAATTCAAGCTATTACTGACAAGCACTTGATGTAGGGGAGCGGGAAAACATGTCATGTAACTGTTACACATGAAATATATAAGGACTTGCTGGTACAGGTTACAAAAGATCTAAAACCTGCAAGTATATTACAGCCCTGAAAAAAGCCCAACGCCCACAGTTATTGATTATAGTATGTATTTATAGGATGTATTTCTTCGTATCATGCCTGTTATTTATGGGTCACGCATTCTCTTCAGACTGCTCTGCGACAGGGTGGCCAACCAGCTGAGTACCTGGCACATTTTCCAAGTGTGTTCTTATGCCAAGCTCCTCCTGAGGACAGGAAAGCAGAAGGTGGTCTTCCCAGGTGGAAGACTCACAAGGAGGGCACCAGTGTCTAGAACTGATCTTCGGTGGAAGGTGGGAATCTTGGTATTGATTTCAATGGGGCCAAGACTTGACTTCTGTGACCCCAGAACTTGTCAGTTTGGAAAAATTTTAAAAAACATATATACCAAAATGTGAAAACTGTCACTAAATTTAATAAAAAGGGAGTTGGCTGAAACAAGGGAAAAACAGTCTTGCTTTTCCATTCCCCTTTCAAACACCTTTGCATGCTTGGAAGTGTATCTTGCACCTAACTGAGGGTAAAGGAGAAAAAAGACAACTCAGAGAGATTATTCCAGGTATCCCGCAGGAGACACAACCGTGGCGAGTGTCCTTACTGTTCCCAGTCACCATCAGCAGATGGACATCACAGCAGCACAGACAGATTTGGGTTGAGGTTAGCAGCTGAGACGGGGGGACTAACGCAAAGTGTGTATGACTGTGGGATGACTTGCAAGGATGGGTGTCTGCCTGTATTTCCCAGGACGGAAGAAAGTCTTTACACCTACAACAAACTTCCCAGTCAGCTGGATGGCTAAGTGCACTTCTTCCCATCACTGCTTGGTAAAAGCTACGAAGTCTTTACAAAAGGCGAGCCAGTACATCCACACGCCTGAGCCGCTCTCGGGATGCAGTGGCCCTCGCCACCCAGGTTAACAGAGCCCTTCCGCCGACAAAGTTCTCGCAGGAGACAGACACCAAGTCACTGTTGTCTGAGCAGTCCCTCAAACCCCAGCTTCAGTGGTTCTCTAAAACAAAAACAGCCTAAAAGCATAGCTTTTAGCTCTCAACCACCGGTATCACAGCTACTCATTTGCTAGCAGAGACTGCACACTGCCGAAAACCTGTTGTGTTTGCTGTCTACCACTGCCCATGGCATGAACGCTGTCTATAAGGCAGAAGAGATGAACTTCTCTACAATCTTATCTAAGAAGACTTTTAAAAATGGCAGAGCCATATGTTTTATTTTCAAATATAATAACCTGCCCATCTCTCTTCTCCCTGCCAATAAGAAGATAAGGTCAAAGAAATCATATTTCCCTAAAGCCCTGGGGGCTAATTACGTATGTCTGATTGTGAAATCTCTCTTCAGGCTCTCTGCTGAGGGACTTGGGACAAAACACCATCATCTGCATGCTCTTGGGAAGAACGTGGCTAAGTAACAAGGCAGCTTTATTTTTTTCTGCTGTCCTGCCTCAACCCTCAAGGAGTATTTTTCCAAAGCAACAAATAACTGAGATGGGACACAAGATTAGATGAGCAAACACTGCTCTACTGAAGGCAGCTTTTTGTGTAGATACAGCACTCCAGTTACCACAGTCAATTGCCACATCTTTATCAGCTAACTGAATGCTCATTCATAGATGCAAACACTTGGTCAAGCACAAAAACTGTCTTGAGCACCCAGTCTGCAGTCTTAAGGGCAGCTGCGCCAAGCTACGGACTAGCACTGCCTTGGTGAGATGGTCTTCCTCCTGTCCAAGGCACTCCCTTTCCCACAGTCCTGCCCTATCTCATCCCCTCCCTTCCTTCGTTGGCTCCTATTCCCTCAGCCTCATACCACAAGCTGGCTCAGGTCTCTAACTTGACAGAAGACTCCACTTTTTTATGGCTTAGCAGGCTGTAACATTTCTTGGGGGAACCTGATGAAAGCCAAAAGATGGTGCGAGATGAGTTAGTCTATACTTTTGTTAGCAGGCACCATAGCTGAGGATGCATTTGACTGGCTCGCCATCTCTGGAGTCCGCAGCCCTCAGGGATGACGCAAGCAGGTGTCTCTCACACCCACGTGCAAAGTAATCTGATAATAAACTCCACAGCACACCCAACTTCTACCCTTTCTCGGTCCTGTTCTGAAGCACAGTCTCATCTTGAAGGCTGAAGTATTCCACAAACCACCTGAGAGCTCAGCACATCCAGGCTTCGTTACAATTAGCAGAATCTAAGCACCAAAATTTCCATTGGGTTACTGAATTGTTCTTCCCTCTTGCCTTTCTTTTAACCAGCCTGTGTTCAGCAGGTCTCCCTGTGCAACTGACTTGATACATTTACTACTCTATACTACCTAAGAGGATTTCTTTAAAAAAATACCAAAGGTTCTTTGGCCAAAAATTCAGTATCGGATGGTTCTCTCCAACAGCAGCACCATTTATTTTGGTGGGACACCATGTCTTCAAAGTGTCTCTATACTGCGTGGTGGGATTAAATAGCAAAAGCTGTAAAGAGCTCTTCTTTTCACGGTGTCGATGTTTAGACCGAGCAGGTGATGCAGGCTCTCACTGCCAGAGGGTGTTCTAGTACATCTTTCATAACTAGCACGTATCCTGAACTTGCAAGATAAGAATGAGAAAATATTGTGATCCACAAGCCTGTTTTACTAGGGGAAATATGACGAGCAGCAGTTTTCATCGCGTGCGAGTGTGAGAGCACGCGGGCTATGACAGCCTGCGAGATAAAGTAAAAACAAAGCCAGAACACAGCAAGATTGCCGAGCTGATACCAGTTAGCAGTGGTTTATAACAAAGCAGTGAATTCAACAGCGATTCAGAAAAACGAAGTCCTGGTACGACAAGACAATGAAGAAGCTGAGAGGAGGAAGACAGCGGCTCAGCGATGTCCAGGATCAGCCCATTGAGAAGGACGGCAGAGACCAGCACTTCCCCACCTGAAAGACGACCACGGGGCCAGCAGACCCGCTGGGCGGCGGTGCTGGGGCGCAGCACGTTGGTCCCAGCCCGCGTTGTGGGTGGGAGCAATAAAGATCATGGCTGTGCGCCCGTATCCGGCATGCAGGACGCAGCTCAGAAGACTCGGTGCTTGGTAAACGATACCCAAGGAGAAGTTAGCCAAAAGCTTGAGGGTTACAATACGGTGCGTTCAAACACGATCAAGAGGTTTCCAGTGGAAAGGTTACTCCACACCTAGGGCAGTTATAACCAGAGATTAAAAAACACATGAAGAGAGAGAGACCAAGACTCCAGGAACGCAGTCAGGTAATTTAATTGCTTTCACAACAGCGTAAGGCATGGTCAGGACAACATTGCAGTGTCCCTAAGAAACAAACAACACACCCCTCAGGCTGAACACCTTTAGGATTGATCCATCCTTCTATGTTGTTACAAGCCGTTTCCCAGGAAAGTTTAACACATGGAGCTGCTACTCCAAACTGTCCAGACTACTGCTGCTCAAAGAACAAAGGGCAACAGTGGCTCTTAATAGCAAAAACAGAGAAGGGAGGAAAAAAGAACAACAGAAACACTGAAGTTTTTTTAAAAAAACAAAACAAAAAAACCCCAACCAAAAACAAAAACCAAAAAACCACCACAATCCTCTGTAACTGTCTGAAAAAGTGAGGAGTAAATAGGAGAACGTTACATTGCATAACACAAATTTGATTTCCAGGCCTGACTGGGTTTTTTTGTTGTTGTTGTTTTGGGGTTGGGTTTTTTGTTGGTTTTGTTGTTGTTGTTTGTGTGTTGTGGGTTTTTTGGGTTTTGGTTTGGTTTGGTTTTTTTAAACCTGATTTAATTTGTAATACCCTGAATCAGGAAAGAAAAAAAAAACACCAAACCTCACACTTTAAGAGATGTACTTGTTATTTCCTATTTTTCTCTTTGAGCATTTTGCAGCTATCTTTCCTCTAAATGGGTAATGAAACTCTTCCTTGCACCCATTCTCCTTCTTTAAAAGTAAAGTTGAAATCAGTGGAATGCGGTCGTGCAACGTGAGTGACAGAAGATATTACAGGGGGGGGTTGTCAAGGCTCAGATTTACCCTGTCAGAGATCCATTCCCCGCCCTTACTGTTCACACACATACACTCCTGTTTGCAAAACCCATCGGTTTTATATCCCCGTCATTAATCTTCCAAGAGCAAAATGCCTGAAGGCTCAAGTATCTAGTAACACCAGCATGTGCAAAAAGGGGTAAGGAGAAGAGAAAAACAAACAGGAAGAAAAAGTTTAAATTATGTATTTCCAAGGGGCTCTTATTAACAAACCACGGGCAGAAGCTGGTTTTTAAAACCATGACAAATAAGTTGCCAATATACTCTAAAATGCACCAAGAACTATGGCCCCAGGCTGTGATTTTCTCTTAAGCACAAAACATGGTAAGTAGTTCCGTACTGGCCCTGCATCTGGTCTACACCGGGAGAGTAAGCATTTATTCTTGTAGCAGGATCTGGCTTTTGTGTGCAGAGCACTGCAATATCCACAGGGCTTCACTGAAAAGTTGGATAAAATCTCAACTTTCCCTGAATACGGGCCAGACAAATAACACCGAATAAAAAAAAAAGTGACCCATGCAGCACATTCGTAATTCCAAAGCTGATCCCTTGCCATCTCTTTCCCCTCAATTTGCTCAGCATCACTAAATTTTCCAATTTCTGGTGCAGTTTTAACAGTACTGTCATTCAAGTTCTAGAAATAGAAGTAACTACGTCGAACTGAGGTTTGCAATGTACATTATCACACTGCCATAGAGGAAACGAGTAATTAATACTTCTGCTTAGCACTTAAATTTATAGAAGATTAAAAGAATTAACAAACATCTAATTTGCAACACATCTCTACAGAGAGAGTAGGTTTTCCTACCCCCAAAGCAATGCAGTTAAATGATTCTCCCAAAGCAAAACACAAGTTTGTGTCAGAGCCAACACTCGGAATAAGGAGTTCATCACCCTCCTCAGTGCTATCAAAGATCACAGCTATTTTGTGCTGGTAACCCTCTCACTTGGACGGCTTATTCTTCCCACTAAAGCCTTCCTTTGGATTTAGAAGAAAAACACATCTCCTCCACGTTTGCAGATGGTAGCTGACTTCAGATGCTTCTGACCTTCGCAGGGAGTCGCTAACGGGAGCGGAAGCACTGCGGCAAAGGCATGAAAAGGAAGCAATGGGAAAAGCATGGGAACCCGTGCAAAGGTTATCGCACCCTTTGGGCGGACCGCTGCGTGTGTACTTACAGGTAAGCACAGGATCACAGCCAGTGGGTGGCACAGCTCCACGCATCTGCTGGCCATGAAGTCTTGAGCAGAGGCTGCTACAGCCTGCAGTATCGGGTAAAGATTTTAAAGGTAAAGAGCAATTCCCGTTTCTTCTGATGCTCCATAATTCTTCTACTCAAGCCTCATTTGTTCTGGGTTTGAAAAGTAGCCGACAATACAGAAATTACCAATATGTCTTGTGCGGGCTTCTTACTGCCTATTTACATCTCTCAGTCTTTACTAAAGCTTTGCAGACTTCCCCTTCCCCCACTTGAAAGCTGAAGAAATACAGCACGGAGAGTTGATGTCAGGATCAGATTATGACAGCATGAGTCATTTATTAAGATTCCAGTAATGCTAAGCTCTTTAGCAGGTGCCTTGAGACCATATTTTTCAGAGTCTAATTTCAGATTCAGACATAAGTACGTTTTATTGGTTTAGCATAAACTGTCTGTCCATTGTTGCTTCTCTAAAGCCGCCTTCTGCTTGTCCTGTACTCCACAGCTCTCTTCTCGGAGCTGTGTCCACTTCTACTCCCTGCTGGCATGCAAATAACAGCTTCGTTTAATTTAGATTTCTTTAAAGCTACAGACAGATCTTGTTTTGTCACGTTGTGTCACGATCTAACTATTTTTTCCTCTGTACTTTTTACTAATCTCTGTTACTTACACCACTTCGGCTTATGCCACAGCTACAGGATATTGGCTACTGGCTATCAAACCCAGCTCCCTTTCCTCTATTTTTAGCCATTTCGTAATTATATGCCCCTACTTTCCCTTTCACCTCCTCCCTTTTCTGATAGCCAGTAGCACAGAAGATAGGTACTTCAGAGGCCCAGCCACGCGTGTCCTTCACCTCCCCACCTCAGAAAGGACGTAACATGCTTAATGCCTAATGCTTAATTAAGGCTTAATCATGAGCCCGGTTCTAAACTTCCTAATAAACATCCCAATATTTCTGGCATCCACACTTGTCCAATTGCACTTGGACCTGCAAGGTGGATGGCAGTTCTCAGAAAAGTACCCTCTTCTACTACTGACATTGCAAAAGGAAAGCAATGAACTCCTCAGCAAGGCACAAAACTGAACACAGACTGTTTCTGATAGCTGCAGCATAAATTATGCAGTTAAAATGTCTCCGATGGTACCCCTCCACCCTGGGGAAGCCCCCAGCTGCCAGCAGAGCAAGGTAAAAAAACCCCTAACTATCCTGGTTATTACTGCAAGAGGCAGATAGGGCAAGCTTTATTTTGGTAAGAATGTGGTCATTCACTATTACTAATTCACCATGAATAGAAATCGGTAGAGAATAAGGGATGTAAGTGGAATCCGAGGCCAGAAGTGTTTCTGAAGGTATCGCATCCAAGGCCTTTCCCA
Source organism: Scopus umbretta (assembly GCA_013400535.1). Taxonomy (NCBI): domain Eukaryota; kingdom Metazoa; phylum Chordata; class Aves; order Pelecaniformes; family Scopidae; genus Scopus; species Scopus umbretta. The sequence continues at coordinate 118,516 of VZTL01031649.1, forward strand.
GTTACCTTTTGTGGAGCAAAGGTGACTTTTTGCATGATTTTTATAACTCCTTTAAATTTTAAATCCAGTTTTTCTAGAGCAGTTCTGGTCCTGTTATTTATTTGCCCAAATCTGTATCAGACTCATCTAAATGTATTTGTGCTCGAGCCTTAAGGGGACTGGGGGTGGAGGAAACAGACACAGTAAGAAGCTCAGGCTCTCAAAAGGAGCGTGCCTTTTTGAAAAGTCATTTATCATATGAGCTCATCATTTCTTCCCAGAACCCTGTGTTTAACTTCAGTCATGAAATCCAAAACCCAACACACTTTCATCCGAACCAGCAACTTCCTCTCTCCGAGGAGATTCCAGGCATACTGACGGGTCTGTGTATTTGTGTGCTCAGAGGAGTTTCATAAGGAGAAAATGGATGGATGGAAATGCCAAAGAGATTCAGATAATCTTCCGTAACACAGAGTGCATTCAAAACAAAAGTATTTCAAGAAAGACCGAATAACTGGAGCACATGGTCCTGCTAGCAATCAAAAAAGAAAAAAAAAGCTGCTGTAAAACTCTGGAACTTCGTTAGCTTCCATGATACTTACACTGATTTACACTCAATATCTAGCTTCGACACACATCATCTTGATATCGTAGGGAAAAAAAATCTTCATAGTTTCACTGAAGTCACGAGAGCTTTGCAAATTGGCATCAGCTGTCGATACAGCCCAAATAAAGCCAGAGCAAAAGAACCAAGAAAAGAATATGCTGCTTAATTGCTGAAAAGAGAAAAGAAACTAATGTACTGCACAATGTTTCAATAGAAGTCTCACACCAAGAACTGTTGCCCCAAATATATATATGTCTGCTAACAAAAGCAAAAGCGATTACCGTAGTGAGTGTTGAAAAAATGACAGTTTTAAGACCTTGGAGTCTCCTTCACAATATATACCATTGCCAGTGCCTTCAACAGAAACTTCATATAAATACCAGGAGTCGGAACTGACTTTTCAGACAAATGTTTGCGCATTCTATCAAGTTGGGACAAAGCCAACATTTCTTATGGAAACATTTTTGGTGGTCCTGGGCAAAGAACGTGTTTACTTTATAGCAGATATAACTAAAAATACACCGTGCTACAGCCTCCAATTATCTTGTTTGGAATAGTTTGAGGCTACTCGAGGTTCATTGCTGTTATTTTCTTTATTATATAGTGAAAATGTTGCTGCTTTTCCTGTAATTTGAAAAGCAGCTATTTCAAGATTGGACATCTGTGTTTGTACCTCCCCCGCATGGATAACAAGATCCAGGGTGAAATTTTCCAGAGTGCCCATCTCCCATTTTCAAAAGCAACTCAGGTACTTAAGATGTAGATCGATACTTTCCTTGAATTACATAGGCCTTTTAAGTCTTCCATTAATTCCACTGGCTCTACATTATATTGCTTTTCACGCTGGTTTAACAGCAACTCAGATATAGAATTATTTGCACAGCCAGTACTAATTAACAGCCTACCACAAACAAGGGGGCCTGGTCCCGCAAACGCTCACGCTTCCATCCAACATCCTCCCCCACCCCGAGCTCCTCCGCAGGGATGTCCTTTGGGATGCATTCAACAGCAGAGCTACACGTGTGCTCAGATGGCTCCGTGATGAGGACCTGTTCTTCATTAAGGCTGATCAACTTCAAACGCAATGCCGCTTGCTTACAAAAACTTCAGTCTGGGTTCCTTAGCCTTCAGTCTCTCTCATTCCCCCAAACAACGAACCACCTCTCTTTTCCGATCGAGCTTTCCCAGCCTCCGACCCGCTCTGGCATCCTGCGAGTGTTAATGAATCAGTTCTGCATGAATCATTTCCCATGAGCAGACTGCGTATTTCATCACAGAGTAGATTCTCACAGACTTTCCTCCTCGGTCCCGATGACAAAGAACTACCTCCGCTACCAAAACAAGCCTTGAAGTTTCCACAAGGAGTTAACAGAAGGTGTGTGCCGTGTGAGAGAGGTGAAAAGGGTAGTGGAAGAAGGCTGTGTTAATTTTACAACTCTGACTTCCTTAATTATGAGTCACCAGCAATGCAGGAGAAATCCAGCTTAAAAAGTAAACCTAAGAGAGTGTGATGTCTTAGGGGAATGCTGCAGATTTAAGATGAAATGCCTCATTAAAAGCCCACAGAAGTTAATATTTTACAGTCTTTTATATCTGTAATTACTAGTGAAATCAGAGGCTCAAGACTCTGCAAGAGTTTGTCTGTATTTGGAGGAACAACTTTGTAAACCTCTCCGTCTCATAATCAGGTTTTACAACACATCCGAGGAGGGTGAGGGAAGAGAGGAGATGGTGTTATGGGCTTTTGGTTTGTTACTTTGATTTTGGAGGACTGTTTTCTATACAGTAAAAGAAGAGGGTTATTTGTACCAGCGAGGTGGAAAATGCTTCAGCTGAAATATTTTTTTTTTTCACCCCACCAAATTAACAGCAAAAAAGGAAGCTGTGTATGTGGCCTACCTGAAAGCTTCCTTTCTTCTAGTAAATCTACAGATCAGTTGAAAGGTTTTTTTTTTTTCAGGCTACCACTCCGAGCCTAATAGCACAGCAGACAGTGCCATGCAGCAAGAGAAAGCCACTGCCTCAGCCATCCCCTCCGGCCAAGATAATTATCTTATTCATGGAAGCCCAATTCTGCTTTCCTAAATTATATATTATGTTAAAAAAAACCCAAACCAAAACAAAAAACCCACACTGAAAAACTTTGAGAAAAGGGGAGGGGGGAAGAGTATTTTCCCCATGCTGCAAGGCACGAGGAATTCCCTTGCTCACCGAAAGTCTGCCTTTGACATGGTGTTGCTCCCTCGATCAGGACGCACCATTTTCCCCTCAAGATCTGCAGCACTCACTATCTGTTTGAAGGCAAGCAGCACTAACACAGGCACAGATGCTTTCCCTTCATCCTTCACTCTCCCCTGCCCTGCACTGCACCGGCTCTGCACTGGTGATATGGCTGGGAGCAAGGATGTATAATTTCAGTGCTTCACTCTGACTAATGCAGGATGTGTGGGAGAGCAGCACAGCGGCATGAATAACAAACAGCTCGATAACGCGTGTATCAGTATCACGCTAAGTCATTCTTATCATCCAAACAGGATCTCAAGCATGTGTGTGCACAGTACCTTTCCTGTAAAGGTTTTATCGTTGCTATTGCTTGCATGGAAATCCAGCTGGTGTGACATAAAAAGGAGCAGGAAAAAGCAAGTAGCTGAAATCAACATAAACAAATACCTTCTTTTCATGTAAATGTCAGTAGTAATAAAAACTTGAGGCAAGAAGTGATTAAAGAACAGTCCAGAAAAAAACAACACGAAAACAAGCCACCCTTCAACCACCACAGGAGACAGAACTGTTCCCAAATGAGATGTTTTTCAAAAGTTTTCCATGAGGTGTCCACAATGAACAGCTGAAAATATCAACTGCATCAAAACTCACATTTACGTAACAGAGAGACATTTCAAGTAGCTTTCCTGTTGTCATCTCCACCTTCCCCCTCTCCAAACTAAAAAGAATATTTAATACTCACGTCCTGGGAACGTCCCTGGATAAAGGCTCAAACATTGAGCTCAAACTAGAAGCGGATCCAGAGCTTGCCAAGGAGAGGGGAACAAGGAGGGGAGCAGACTCGCAGGTAAATATTAGTTTGTACTTGAAAAAGCCAGAGCGCATTTTAAAGCTGCTTTTGATTTTCACGCCAACTTCACATCGTCCTCCGTCAAACACTGGTATGGCAGGGTGACGCAGGGGGAACGAGCGCCTGGCGTCTTTGGCAGCTGGTCCAGGGTGACAGTGACACTGCCACCCGTTATCAGCCAAACTATGGGAAATCAGCAGCAGAATCCCAGAAACAAGGGATGTTTTTCTTCCTCATTTTCTTTTTGGCCCTTCTTGGCCAGTGCCTTTAATGCCAGCCACGCAGGAGTCTGGCTGGGCTGTTGTGTGTGGTTTTGGCACTCACACAAGGGGCAAGGAAAGCTGTTTGGGAGCACAACTCTCCTCCTCTTTGCTCCCATCCTGTAACCACACAGGCCTCTCTTTCCCTTTCTATCACCTTGCCATCTGGCAACCTTCACGAGTACTGGCCTGAGCAATTATGCTAGATAAAGACTGGAAGCTCTTTAAAACCACAGGAGACCCCTCCTGGCCTGCAGCAGTAGACCAGCATCCTTCTGCCGTGACCTGAAAGGGGAATCCACAGAAGACAAAACAATTTTCAGTTCTTCAACTCCTCAAGTGTTTTCAAAACCACACGAGCGTACAAATAGATCTGTCCATCTTTGTGGTATAGCCAAGTCGAGAGTAACGCTGAAACGCTGCTTCACAGCTCACAGCAACACTGCAGCACTTTCATGGTCAACATGAAGACCACCACCACTCGCTCCGAATCAAAGCTTGAGGGAAACTTTAGAAGCAAACCGTAACAACTACTCAAGATGAAGTGCAGACAGGAGACCCAGGAACACCACCCAGCTTCTCTAAAACAACACGAAGAGGCATACAGAGGTAGCAGTCAATTATGGCCTTCTTTTTATGTCTCCTCTTTAGCAGCACAATGCACTTGCTAGGTCCCTGGGTCAGCAGTGACTCAGAGAACAGAGAACTCCGTGAATCATCCACACATTTTTAAGCACCCTCCAGGTTTTGTTACTGGGAGATGTCTCACTACCTACACCTTCCCTAAATACTTACTGGGCTGTCCAAGGCATGAGTGAGAGTGAGAAAGCACGCGATCAAGGGTGCAAAAGAGCAGGCAATCCCCTCTGAATACCTGAATGCTGCGAAAAGGAATACAAGCCACACACAGATCTAGCAGCACTGCTCACTCCTACAGCATGCGAATATGGGCAAAAGCTACACAGGATAGGGAAACAATGGGATAAGTCACAAATATTTGATTTCACAAGTCAAGACAGTTTTCTTTCCCCTCCCCTCGTGACTAAGCCTTTGGTCCGCACACCCACTCCATCCTCAAAAAACCACCCCATGAAACAAATTTGATTGCTCTAAAATACACACAGGCAATGACCAAGCACACCTCCTCACAGCACTAAGTCTATTTACTAAGAGTCTGCACCAACTGTCTGCTTTGTATGTAACAGGATCCAGCTCCCTCTCTCTACAAGACATTAAACACTAGCAAGTCCAACTCCTCTCCATTTTCCTTATCCCATTCCCAAACCTCCGAGTCTGCAGACATTGTTCACCCAGATAAACTTTCTGAAATAGACTCCTTGCTGCTTGCAGGGAAAGGATACTGCAGTGCCCGGTGTGCCACGGACCAGAATGGATCCCAAACCGGCGCTCAAAAGTATGGCAAGGAAGCCAGAGCGGTGGGCTGTGCCACACAGGTTCCTGCCTTTCGGTAAGGGAGAGCACTGGCAGCACTCCACGCCTCCCAACATCCCAGTGAGCTCATTAACTTAGGCTTTGTGCCATGCCTTACCTTCAGCGCGCTGCTGCTGCGCTGGCTGAGCGCTGCTGGTGTGTAAAGGCAAGGGCGCTGCCTGCGACTGGAGGCAGAAGACCCAAATTTCATCCCCATCCTGGCACAGACCTGCTCCGTAATGACGATGTTAAACCTTACTCTCAGAATCTACCCACCGTCTTCAACCACCGCTCCGCACTGCCTCTAGTAGTCTTCCCAGCCATTTTCTATTTTGTTCCCTACTTGTACCTTGATATATTTTCCTGCAAAAAATTTTAGGAAAAAAAACAACCAAACCCCCAACGCAAATGAAGATCTACCCCTTCTTCTTCCTTTTAGCAACCAAAACAACTTGCCTGTCCTTATGTCATCTCAGTTAATCTCTTCCTCCTCTCTGGCACATCAGATAAATATTTTGTTCTTCCAACCCACCAAAAAACACAGCTGCTAAAATTATCATTCTGACCCATCAATCAGACTCTTCTCTTAATCTGTCCGGTATCTTCTACGAGGTATTAAATTCAAACAGCCTAGAGTCTTGTCCTCAAGGCACTGCAGCCCTCTTTATATCATGTTTGAGAGCTCATCCCAACTGCAGCTTCTTCCCTCTCCTCCCAAATGCCTTGCCCAGACTGGACATCCACCACGTGCTTCCCCTTGGCTTCTCCTTCCCTCCCCACCTCGGCCCCTCTCCCTGCCTTGCGCAGCTTGCAGCACTACACTGGGGCATAGAAAAACCTTCCAGCCCTGACGAGACGGAAGGATGATCCTTCACTGTCTCATTTCTTTGGAAAGGCCAGTTAAACTGAGCGCGCCATATACTATCAACATGATGCAAGCAGACAAAAAGGTTTACAGGGAGGAGATGGTGCAAAAATATTGAAGTAATTAACGTAGCCCACAGTTACAGTTTTCTCTGGATATTCCCATGAGCACCGTCTTGCATCTTATAGTGAATAGATTGCCAGCTATTCAGTACAGGGACAGTCCGCATTCCCCCCCCCGCTTCTAAAGCAATAAGCGCATTCTTGGCAGCTAAATTATTAATAAGGAACAAATGGTAATTGATTCATAGACGAGTCCAAATGAGAGGATTTGTCTTCTTCAGTCGTCTAAGTCATCATGCCCACATGGCTTTGTCCCGGTTCCGTCCCCACCAAAATCTCAGTCTCCCAGCCAGACCAGTAACGCAGCATATCCAGCTCCAAGTTATCTGTGTTTATGTGACCTCTTTACCTCTGCTGCATCTGACCACTGACCAGATATTGCAAAAGAGAAACAAAGCATTTATTGTTCTTTTTGTCTCTCTTTCTTCTCAGCCATCAAGAAAAAGCTTAACTGGATTAGTTCTTAAGATTTTATTTTTATCCATTGTGAGCTTGTGAAAAAAAAAAAAAAAAAAGACAACCAAAAACCAAACCACTCAAGGAAAAGATGAGTTTCACATTCAGGCTTTGCATATGCTGAGCTTGGGGAATGAGCTCTCTCTCTGCTGGTGGAAAGTTCCACAGTTCTAGCCCAGCTCTTTACACCAGAAGTATCTGTCCTCCTCCTCCTCTGCGCACTACTTTCTCACATTTCAGCTCCAATACTTGCATCAACAACCTTTGCTCCTGCTTCGCTGAATGAACGGAGGATTTCTGGGTAGGTCTTCCCCCTGCTATGAATACGGGCTTACTTGTAAGGCAAGCTTGAGGAGCAGCCCCTGAGAGCAGCTACTCCACGGGCTGTTATGTTTATTATAATTAACAGCATCACACATGCATCCTATTGCTTTCATAACACTCGCCACCGTTTGTTTGGCACGAAGAACCGATCAGCAGTCAGCTTGCCACAAACTCACCCTTTTTTAGGCGGGACCCGTGGCTTTATTGAAAGCAACACAAAGTTTGTTTCTAGAAACGTTATGGAGATGACATGCAAAACGTAGCGTTGCTGCTTAAATGCTGGCTGAATCCCAAACAATGGGAACCCTTACATGAGGCAAAAGCAGACCTTCAAAGGCATGTAGGCAACTATACTGTCACTGAATATTTTGTCATGGAAGCAAGAGCCTAAAAATATAACACGAGCAGATAATGCACTGAGACAGGCCGGCGCACATCCTGTCTTTCCTCTGTAAACACCACAATGCGAATTGGCAGTATTGTACAAATCAGGCCACCCATACAAAAAGTAGGACAGTTGCCTGTAATAAACTGCAGCCTTCATCCCAGAGCCGCCACGCTCCTCGTCCCAGATATCTTGCTCTATATTGGTAGAACAAGAAACCTGGCGGGAGCACGGCCGGGCCGCCCCAGCCTCCAGCACGGGCAGGCTGCCCGTCCCTCCGGCAGCCCGGCGGCACACGCCTGCTGGGGGCACGGGGAGGAGGTGTGGAAGGAAGAAATGGTGTTACCATCGTTTTTCTGATAAGGCCAGCACCTGTAGGAGCACTGTGCCCTGCCCGCAGCAGGAAACCCAGCCTTGAGATGTGCTGACTCACTGCAGCGTGGTTCCTTGCAGTTGGCAGTGGTTTTTAAGCCGTCTTCTCTGCAAGCGAAGGGCTGTCCTTTCTCTACCCAGAAATCAAAGAAAAAAACGAAGTGCCCCGGGTAACTAGAAGGCATTATACTCTGCATTCCTTGTTCCCATTTGCAAAATTTGGGCTTGAAGGGGAACATATTTTGTTTAGCTTCAACGAGAGACTGGCAAAAGCCATACCAGACTGAAAAAAAAAGAAAAAAGTGAAGCACCGGGGGACACAGTTCTCCACCAGAGGAAAGTAAGATTCATTTCTTGTTCTAGCAGATGTAGTTTAGCTAGATTTTGGTGAATTAGACCCAAGTTCTCAAAACCTTCGGGTTCCTTTTAGGTCTTGTGTTCTTAGCGAAATCGTCCCCATTGGTCTCAATGCTTTTCTATAAAATACATGTGAAAGGTCCCTCCTGTGGATGTATGTAAGGACACTGGAAACACTTCCCTTTCGGTACCACAAGAATGTACGTCAAACTTTAAAAGCATTCAATGCAGTTACCCATAACAGTCCCTAAAACAAAAAGCCATAAACAGTCCCTGGGTATAACAATACACATGATCATTCAGACAGTCTAATCTTTTCCCAGAGCCTCCAACGTGCCCAGAGCTATGTAAAAGTAAAGCTCTAAGGCGTAAAAGGGTATTCAGAAAGGCAAACAAAAACAGGTTCCCAAAACCTGAAAGGTTAGTTACCTTCCAGGAAGGGAATGAGCAGAGCCCTCCAGTGTGCGCTCATTTGCACATGCAATGAATTCAGTAAATTCCATTCCAGACCTCTAGATCACTGACTTTTGAGGACGCTAATTGTTTTATGGTAGTACCCACTAATCCCCACTAAACCCCAATCAAGTATCAAGGCTAATACACAACCAGCATAAAAGAGAGAGTCCCTGACCCAAAGAGAACGGGATTTCCATTTACAACAGGATGCAACAGGTAAATGAAACGGACAAACAGGAAGGAGCGGTTGTCACAGGAGCAGTTATTCTATACCAGAAGTGTGAAGTGGCTTCATGGGGAAAAGAAATTAAAAACATCACCACCACATTCTTCTTCCAACAATTAATCCGATTTTACTTTCAAAACACGTGTGCTAAAGTCCAGGTGGGCAAATTTGGGAAGCATTTTGGGTTTGTTTTGGCGTTTTGTTTTTTGTTTTTTTTACATGCAGAGGAAGGAAAGAGGGGAAGAGACATGCACAAAACTAAAAATACACATTTTTCTGAAAAATCACAGAGTGGCATCAGGAAGAGTAGGCTATGGGGAAATATGTGTATCAGTAAAGTAAAGAGCACCAACCCTTCTTGCTTTCCTCTGCAGATCACCCTTGATAAATTATTATGACTCTCGTAGGGATTTTTTAAATCTGCTTTTTAATTATTACTCCTATTTTTAAGGAAGATAAGGTTGTCTCCGGTTTTGAAACTTCAGCAAGGGCCACACAGACCCACACAGGAGAATTTCACTGCTGTAAAAGCTCTGGCTGCTCAGCCAGCTACTACTTAGTAGCTCTGGTGCAATAAAAAGGCAGCACAGACCGCTACAAGAGGCACTAAGACCCCGTAATGTTCCTGGACGCACGCTGCAGAGAAGACAAAAACATAACTTACAAATGACTTGCCCCCAGAAGCCGCTGAGGGCGGAGCGGTATATGCCTGCATACCACACGGCACACATTTGCTTATACAAAACCTCTGTAGCTGTGCCACGGGTGGGAGGAACGGGAGCGCTGCATGTGGCTGTGTGGGCAGGACCAGCACCTGAGACTCAGCAGCACTGCAAATAAACACAGTTTATGCATAAATAATTGTGTAGTTTTAAGGCATTTATTTCTCAAAGAGCAATAATGCAGAAACCGGGCAAAAAGATGGCACTGGATTTTCTTGAGCCAAATCCTTCAGATGTTAAGAAAAAAAATAAAATCATGAAGACAAGCAGAGGGCTGGAGAAGGGCCAGGGTGCATACCAGCAGCGGGGGAGTCCTTTCGTGACCATGGCTGTGGCTGGCGCGTTCCTGACTCATAAGCAAAGGTGCATCGGGTGGCTGCGTCGGGTGCCGGATTGGCAAAAGCATTCCCTCGTAATGGCTTCTTAATTGTTTTCCCGACAGCCACGACACATTCTCCAGAGGGCTGTGAAGCCAGAAATTTGGAAGCCAGCGTGCCGTTTGTCACGAGCGGGTGTAGAGCAAACCAACCACCTGCTTCCCATCTGAGCCTCTGCCATTCTCACCTGCCCATGTGTTTAGAAAGCTCTAAGCGTGGTCCCCAGCAAACAATTCCTCATTACCCAAGCTGGCACTCCAGAAACGCCCCGTCAATGTTACAGTTTCAGCATTTGCCAGACTTTGCGCAGCTCCATTACGTTAACTGCTTAAATCTAAGCACGCACTTAGAAGGCCCTGCAGAAAGGAGATGGGTTGAGGAAGCACTTAAATGCTTTGCTCAGTTAGGATGAAAGAGACTTTGAAATCTTAAAACACTGCTGTTATCTTAGATAATGAAGTGTTTAAAAAAAAAAAA
>VZTL01031650.1:0-19001 GCA_013400535.1 Scopus umbretta
GAAAATGCCTTTTTTTTTTTCCTCAATGCTGTCTTAGGGCTGATGGTACTTGGACAATATACATGAACAAATTATTTCCAAAGTAAGCTTAGCTCCCTGTAACATGATATAATGTGGGCTTGTATTGTAGCTATAATCTGGAAGCCTGTTGCTATAAACTGGTCTTCATCAAAGGCCCAGATGATGCTTCTTTCTCTTGCTGAGCTATTCTCCTGTCAGCCCAAAACCAATGTTGATTTCTGAAATGAAACAGTCATCTCTGGCTGAAGTTTAAGCGTTTTCCAGCATATTTATAAAGTCTTGTTTATATTCAAAGCACTTGAAAAAACAGATCTGTAAATACCAGATTTACTTCAAGTAATGCTACATTTAGTCACAGAAGATTTTCATCTTAATTTGCAAACATTTTGCACATTTTTTTCCTTCGTTTCATAGCAGAGAATAAAGGCACTAGTTACACATTGGAAGCAGTGAGTGTGTAGCTTTAAAGCAGCTTCACTTACCATTCCTCCCTTCTCTGTGCTTTGACTTGCATTTGCACATGGGGTGGTATACAGTGGTGGACTTATAGCAGCCTCTAAGCAATACTTGCCTTTTTTCTGCTTCAGACAGAGGCCATGTCCCTTAGAACAGCTGTGGAAGGTAGGTTACCCGCTCAATGTTGAAAGCAGAGGATAGATGGAGTAACCCAAGACCTTACCTGGCCAAAATAGTCAGTTTTCCAGCACTTGAACTAAAGCAATGTTTCCTTTTCTTGAAAATACTTTCAGAAATCTTCTTTTCACTGAAAGGAAAGAATGAAAAAGTAGCTTTTTTCTTTTTTAAAAGACTCGGTTTATTTCTGGATCCCTCAAAAAAAAAAAAAAAAAAAAAACCAAAAAAAAAACACAAAACCAACCCCCAAAAAAGCCCACAAAAAACAACAACAAAAAACCCCAAAACAAACAAAAAACCCCACAAAAGAAGCAAGAAAATAAAACCCATCCTGGAAAAACATTTTCCAACACTGAGATTAGCTAAGACCAGAGTCACTTCCAGTCACTGCCTGGAAGTATTTAGATGTAAATTCACATGCTTTTGGTTTCTGGCTTGTTTTATCTACTGCGTATTTAGCAGATAACCTTTGGCTTTGTTCTGTTTTTGTTTACAATGTGCAGTCCAAAGTGACTTCACTAAAAGGATATTGGACAGTTGTGAGAGCAAAATCACAGATGTTGGGCAAAACTGGAGACTTCCATGCCCCATTCATCCTGTGATGGCATTAAGCACAATTAAAAATAATATTTTATTCTAACTTGGTTCTTGTGTCAATCCCAAAGTAGTATGAAGGACCTGTGAGTTTCTTTTGCTGGGAGCTGCAGTGTTGGGGTTTCACTTTGGGTCCCAGGGCAGAAGGAGCATGCCACGGGCTGTCTGCAGCGTGCCACTGCGCAAACAGCGAGGATGTCGGGGACGAGGTGGTGAAGCTCCCATGGATCCCAGCCCCTGTGAGAGTTCATCCCGCAGTCTCAAACTGCCCCGAGTGAGCTGCTGCTGTCACAGGAGGGCTTTGACCTTGGAGTGCCAGCCCCGAGGTGATGGCGGGTCCCTTCTGCTGAAACCTTCAGCTGCTTTTCCCACAGCCGTGCTCACTCATGGTGGCTGGACATTTGTACATCCAACCAGTGTCTTTATCGGGAAAATCACTGGGCTTCTGGTGCTGCTTTTTAAGCAATGGAAAAATGCCTCTCAGGGAAAGTGAATGGAGCAACGCCTAGAGCTGCTCGGAGAGAGGAACCTTGCTCTGCAGTCCCAGTCTATAAGGACAATCTTTTTTAATTTTTTTAAATTTTTTGTGGGGGTGGGGTGGGAGTGTCTGAGCCTAGAAGTGCAGCAGCAGTTTTTCTTTCTAAAGAAAAACTGAAGAGAATGTTCAGAAAACTTGAAAAGCAAGTTAAATGTATGGAGATGTTAGCTAGGAGAGGAAGTTAAATGGTTGTGGAACAGCAAGGGGAAAGTTAGTGGTCTCCACAATCGCATGTAAGTGCGCATACACACTTTCTGGCTTTCACAACTTTGAGCTCTGTTTACTTTGATATTCTTGAAGCTCACAAGATTATCCTGCCTGGTGGTAATAAAACTACATTGACCTATAAAGGATTTCATTGCTGCATTGAGGAGTGGCACTACCAACACTTTGTTCACAAGCAAAATTTTGATAATTATCTTCCAGATGCATGAACCCAAAGCTAATAAACAATTCTGAAGGTGACTAAGACTTTTACAGCTTGTTTCACAGCCCTGCAGGAAACTGATAGAAGGGTGAGGCCAGTGTGTTCGCGAAGCACGCTGCTGAGAGCACACACAGTGGTGTGAATTCACCTGCGGTTCCTCGTAGCTCGTCTGCCTGGCTGTCTCTGGTTCGGATGCTTGTGGGTAAACATGTCTTGCTGGTCAGAGGAGAAGAGGCAACCATATGCCTGAGTGAGTAACAAGCTGTCCTTTGTGTACGTCACTGTGTATGGTTAACTACTGGCAGGAAGACCGAGTCTGCTTTTTCTGTACCCACACTTTGATAACACCTCAAATGGAGATTTGATTTCACAGCGGATAAGGTTCTTGCCTGACTTTTGGTGGAACTCTACTGCCAACAGCATGGCACACATTTTTATCAAAACTTTTCTTTTGTGGAATATTTGGGTTTTGTGACGGAAATGGTTCTCAAATTCATGTAATCTTTTCATGATTTCTTCACTGAGAAATGGTTAAAAACTCGCTTGGTTTAAAACAAAACACTTGGAGTCAAATGCAATTGTTTGCTCAACCCAACCCAAAACTTTTCTTACTCTCACATATTGAAGATTGAGGAGAACTGCAGTAATCCATGATTTGACTAGCGTTTGTACCAAGCTCTGTGAAGCTCAGGTTGCCTCCAAGGGAGGCAAGGGGGGATACAGTCATTCCTACGCAGGCTGTTCTGGCCGAAGAGATGCACTCTGCTTGTTCTCACCTATCTCTACTATAAGAAGAATAAGGAACATCTGCCAGAGAGGCCAAACAGATCAAATCTTTAAAATGCAGATGCTTTGGAAAGTAGTGTGAAAAATATGGGCCTTATGTTTTCTTTATTATTGAAACATATTACACTTTCCTTTACGCTGACCCTCTGCTCCACCAGACATTCTTTTATGAATGGTCTTTTGTTGGCTTTTTCCTTACCCTCATGGAAAAGGTTCAAGACTTCTAAAACAAAGTAAGAGTGCCATACTGCTTCCTCTGCTCTTTCAGAAGGCTTTTTCCTTGCAAATATGTATAGAAAATACCTGTTTGGTTGTATATGAGCTGGATTTAATTTCTGGGTCATAATAAGTAAGGATGAGGGACCAAATTCTGATCCAGTGATGACATAGGTAAACTCCCACTGGTTTCTAAGGATTCAGTTTGCTGTAGAGGACTTAATTTTGCAAATCCAAGTGCCTCTGACAAACATATTTGACTTGCTTTCTGCCAGCACTTCATTCCCCCTCCCCAGTTTAGATGTTTATGCGAGTGCTCTCTGTCTTGAGAGACTGAAAGTGTCTGGATAGACTTGAGGGTATAAATGATATCAAATATATCTAGCAAATGCAATCAACCCTGCTCAGCTGGAGGAGCCTTATCAAGATCTTATGCCCCATCTCAGCCAGCTCTGCTCCTCTGTTTTCTCCTGACTGAGGGAGGATGCAGGCTTGTTGTGCAAGCTCTCCATAGCTGCTGCCTTCATAGCACAGCTTTCTGTAGGCTTTGCAGCCCTGTGCAAGGGCTTACCACCACTTAACTTGGTGCTTGGGGTGCCGCAGGTGAATCTGAAATAGCATCCAGATTTTTTCATGGCACTTAAACTTATGGTGGGTAGCAATACACTGAGATGAAACCCTGTGTTATTTCACATGAAGTTTTTTTTTTTGAAGCAAGAGAAGTACTCTACAGACATGTGCCACTAATAGTAATAGGTAGTGTAAAAATTATTTGGAGCCAGTACCTGCCCTGAAGGTCTTGCAGTGCAAGTACTGAACAAGGGTTATTTGCTTATCTTGATATCGAGATAAGCACAATGTGTGTGCAACAATTTTAACAATTGTATTCTGTATATTGAAAGGACGGTAGAACGTATCCTTACAGCTCTAAGGGGAACAGTAACCCCAGGAAAGCTTGCTTTCAGCAGCTGGAGTATAGGAACGGTACCAGGTAGAAAAACATAAAAACTCCTACAAGATATTTTTGCTTATTAGGTGCTGAGAAACCTATTGCATTTGATTCTGGGGAAGTATTGTGTCTCAAAGTGTCTGTCACTGGCCATGCTAAATAGAAATTTTGCACTTGCAAAATCATAGCATTGATCCACGAGCCTTGCTTTACACAAACTGAAGGGGCACAACTTAATTGCCCCTTTCGTGATTACCCAGATAGGATAAAAATCAGCCTGTTGGGATGAGTGCGCTTATTAGAAAAAATGATTCATCTGCTTCCACAAGTGAGTGTTTGGACAGTATTTCCATGCTGAAGGGTGTTACACCAAGAAAAAAATTTATAGGACAGATATTTGGCCTGGGCATATTGTGCACTAGAGGACTCAATTACATTTGTTTTTCTAACCAACACAGCAAGGTAGTTCTGAATTCATTGATGCACCCCAGGTCTTGGGGTTTTGGACAAAATACTAAAAACAGTGTTGCAGGGTATATTGCAAAACTGATGTCAATTTAGTGGTCCTATAAAATGTGAGCAAGACATCGACTCCTTCAAGTGTTTGGTTTAGAAAATTCAGACTAACAAAAAATTAAGATCTGAATGAAAAAAGGGTGTGTGTTTATATATACACACACACACTTTGCTATTCTACTAATGAATCACTGTAGGCAAGAGACAGTTCTGTAACAGGGAAGCTTAAGCGGCATGATTTATTGGCTCAGCTAAACAAGTACACATGGACCCCAGGTCTGTGGCTGAAAGCTTCAAAGCAAGCTGTGTTGTGGGGAAGGAACTCGGCAGGCGAGGTTCCCTGTAGACCTGTTACCAAACGAGTAATGCGGCTGTAAATTACAGACAGACAGGTTGTCATGCAAGCCTTATAGTGAGAGTCTGAGTGAGAAATTTTTATTGAAGCATAACCATGATGTTTAAAAAACTTTCAAAATCACTAGTATTTAAAATTGTATCACTATTATTAGCAATATAGTTATAAAAAGATGAAAGATGTTTTAATAGAGTGTAGAAATTTAGCCTTTAAAAAGGATCTGGCTTCAAGCAAGACTTGAGTTTTCTTTGAGAATGGCACTTATTTTTCTGCTTAAAAATCCCTGCTCTGCAGGACGGATCCAAATGTGCCATGCAAATGTCATTGGCTTTGTACCAGTCAAGCTCAGCCTTCCTGCAGTTTGATTTCCCTGTTTTCTGTGCAGCATAAAGGTGGGCGACACATTTAACCAGCTCAGCAGAACTGCTTTACTTGACGCTTTACTCAAAACTTTAGCACGTTAGGTAGAATCAGATTCAGCTTGTTTTCAAAACTTTACTGTCTTACACCTTGTTTTGTTCAAGTAGAACACGTCTGATATGCAGAGTTGATGAGTTTGAGAATAGTTGGTAAAGAGCTGTTGGAATGTGAAAATGTCTGATTTCACGTGCAAATATCAGAACAGTATCCTAAATTAGATATGCAAGTACAAAGATTTTTGCACTCAAATTTTCACAAATCTGTTGCTTCGAATAACGTGTGCTCAGTAGTTCTGAACAGGACTGTGGGGTATCTGTACAGACGAAATGTTTTAGCTTCATTTCCTTTCTGAACTGGCTTGACAAGTGAACATGGAAATTCCCACTGTTTTTCTGGATGTACACACTGTTCTTCATTATTTTTCTATTCACCAATATTACGAGCTGTAGTTTTGTGTTAAAACTGAAATACTGCACAGAAGCAACAGTCAGCAGGGAATTCAGGAATGCTGAACATAACATACTTTTAAGCTTGTTAAGCCATTGCACTGAGAAGTTTAAGACTTCTTTCATTTAGGCCACCTCCCCTCTACTTTTCTAGGCATCTAACACTATTCTGTGCTGGTTTTTCTGTAGTTTCCTGTTCTTCACTGTAGTTCCTGTGGTAACTGTCATGTACGTGGCAATCAGTACTTGAAATTTCATATGCAAGATCTATTGCTTAAATTGCGTCAGCTTATGATACGATTTTGAAACTTACACTGACTGTAAACAGTTAGAGATCAAAATATCTACTTTACAATCATGTGTGTTGAGTTCAAAATGCCTTAATTTACTGATCTCTGAAAGTAGCTCAGGTGGTCTTAGTAATGGTTTGAATATGCCAAGAATGATCGGTGTATATCAGAATTACTGCAGCTACTAGAAATCGGTGTCGTCTGCTATTCGACTGCTCTAATCAAACTTTGGATGGCAGCTGAGGCATGTTGCTGGATAAGACATAGAGAAATTATATCTAAGAAAACGATAGTTGTTTTCTTTGTGAAACAGGTCTAGATTTCATTTCTCTGCCAGTTTTGTGATAATTGGGATTTTTGTTTGTGTGTGAACCACTCTCTGCTTTATCATTTTCAGTGTATTGGTGAACACTTATTGGGTGCACCGGGATCAATCTACCTCCATTGTGCTTTCAAAACGATTGCTTAGCTGATTGCTAGTGTCTCTCATAAAACAACTGTCTAGATAAATACCGGGAAAAGTACATTCAGAAATAAAGAGGCTTTTAACAAACTGTGAATACTACACGTCAGCTTGAGGAAAGCTGTGGTTTGTGCCAAACCGAACAGCAGGAGAAAGAAGTGACTGGAGTAAGCAGCCTTCTCCCCTTTCTTTCTGAGCTCAGACAGTTTGGGTCAGTATGTCTCTTTTCCTTGGTGCTTTAATGGATTTGGTCACGTGGTAAACTCTGACTTGCTTCTTTCTATGTGTACTTATGCTCCAGCCAGCATGACGCTGCAGTACAATCTAAGCTCAATTTGTAGTACCTACGTTAAACTTCCCTGGAGTTGAACATACAGTATGTAGGTGTAGCCTGGAAGTAAAGCTCTTCCACAACTTCCTACTTTCACACATGGTTTATATTTGATACTTACGTGTTAAGACTGAGATAAGATAAAGTTAAGCAAGGTCATGCACTTAAGGATGTGTCTGCACAAGGCAATTGTGCAACCTGCCGTGCTTGTGCACGTGTGCGCCTACTTACTGATACTGTCCTGCTAACCAGCGGGGCTGAGCTCCAACCTGCCTGCCTCGGTGTGATGGGACACTGCAGAACGGGGCTCCAGGCGGTGACAGTGTGGGATGAATTACAAATAGGTGCAAGTGGGGAAACTTCTAAGTGTGGCTGAAAGAAATATGGCACCATCACTCTACAGACTAGAAACAAGGACCGTAGTAGGAATGTTTTTGGATCAAATTAAGAGTTCCTGAAAATCATTAGTTTGGCTAAAAGATCATTTGCTAGGTTCAGAAATATCTATCTGAGAAGGGTAGAGAAACACAGTGTATGCCTTAAACCTCACTATATCAGAACTTTCTTTTTGGAAAAAAATGCTATTAAGTAGACTATGTAAGTGACTTCTCTTGCTGAGAAGCTAACACTTTGCACTCTGCTGCTTTCTACCCTGTAAAAGTGCTAGAACTTAGTTTGTGTTGATGTCAGTGGTAATAGACTGCTGTCTTGTATCCTGTACCAGTTTCCTGAAGATAAATTGGTAGTAAAATATGGCTGTAATCTTCCTCACCTGCACTGAAGTGACTAATGATGTTTCCAGGGACAGCTAAAGCCGTGCTCACATGCTGTTGTGTGTGCTGAGTGCCTGTGGTAGTGGCTGGGAGAGATCAGCATTTTAAGGAATGGATGACTTGAACTTTAGTGGTAGGGAAAATTGTGTGTTTTCTGCTGTGTATGAATCTCTCAAGGCTTGGTGAACTGTTTCATCCAAAACCATGTGAATGGAATTTTCTTTTCTATCCATTACTAAAATCCTTCCCACCATTCTCACTTAAATGTATCATCTTATGAGAAACGACTGCTGAATTGCCACAAAAATGCATGCAAACATTAAAGCCAGTGTGTGAGCTTGTTAGTGATGGGATCCCATTTGATGTGTGTTGTGAAGTGAGGCAACTACTCTAGTTTATCCCAGCATATTAGCAATGGTTTTTTTGAATACTTGATTACTGACTGTCTTCAAACTATGTTTCATTCCAACCACAGTTAGTGCTGCAAAGGGAAAATACCATCTGTAGCAATGTTTGGGCTATTGGACTCAACTGAAGGAAGGATTTCTACCCCTAACCTCCCCTTCTTTTCACACATCTCAGTAGCTCATTCTTGTAGGCATTGCAGCAAAGGAGCGTGTGATTTGCATAAATTGAAAACACTTTGTGCTTTATGAAGGTACTGGTCTTGCCAGTAGTTTCAAACCTGTCAAACTGAGGTTCTACATAAATATAAAAATCACATAATATTGTAGGTGTTGATGGAGATCTTCTACGCTTCTCGATAGGAAAGGTGGTAATTCTTTATTTTCCTGTTAAAGTCCTTATTTTCCTGTTAGGTCTTTAGAAGCACTCTGTGTGAAGTCATTCTTGCCTTAAGTGCCACAGTTTCAGCTGAAATCATGACCACGCAGTCTGTTCATTACTTCAGTATTGCACTTACAGTTATGGCAGTACAATTACTTCATGCAGGTAGCAAGACACTTAAAGAATCTTTCTGACTTTAATGCTTTAGTGTGCAAGAAAAATGTGCTTTTTCTCCTTTTCTCTCCCCACCCCCCACCTCTGGCTTTTTGAAATTAGCTGTTGGGAATACAAAACTATTATATGAATGTCATTCTCTCTACTTAAGGGAGTTACTAATCTAGAATTGCAATATACCAACAAAATGTTCTCAGATAGTGAATAACTGTTTCTCAAAGCTAGGAATAACGTAACAGGACTCTTGCCCATCTTGGCTTGAATACTGATGTCTGGCTGAGCTCTCTGTGAGGAGGCATTAAACATTTTTATGAAACCTGACAGCTCTCACATTCCTTCACTTAGGTGTATGCTGCTATAGTAACTCTAGAAGCTGCTGTGCATACTTCCTATTTCTGGTGGACTTGGCCATTACTACTGTGCTCATACTTAGTAACGCTTTCTACCACGAAGTACGCTGTGATCCGTCTTGGATAAATAGCAACTCTATTCCTTATCACATTTCTTGCTATATATGTCTAGGCTCAAGGAAACTTTTGCCTATTTGTTTGATGCTCAGTTGTTAATGTTCTTCTTCATTCTGCATTTCTTTTGCTCAAGGCACATTGCTCAAGCTTACCAGCAGCAATGCAGCACTCAGACTTTTGAGTTGTAGCGCTGCTAAAAAAATACGTTTTTCATTGGAAAATTGTTTCATGTGACAATTCTTTAATATATGCTTGAAAAGTCGTTTATCTCTAAATATGCCTGGTGGTATTGACACAAGGTGAGATAGAGGGGAATGGATAAGACCAGGTCAAGGAGTGGGCTGAAGGAGCTGGAGGACTTGCATTGGTTCCCCAGGCCTTCTCAGTGTCTGTGGTCTGGTCTGTGTCCACATCTGCCCAGGCTTCACTTTTTTTTTTTTCCACAGCTAGCACAAGCCTTCGTAGGGATTGAAACCCTTTTCAAGTGTCTTTAATGTCTGTTTAAAAGGCTTTGCCCAAAAATGGTGAATAAAAAGCATGGAATGATTAGCAAGGGGCTAAAAAGCAGAAATAGTCACTGACAATTGTAAATTATATTGAAGGGGATTTTAGTATTATTATTTCCTACTTCTACCTCATGTTCTCCTGCTGAGTCTGAGGCAAGGTGTGAGTACAGTCAGATATGACTGCATTCTCCTCTTGCTGCACTGTCAGTACACTTTGTTCAACAGCTCAGTTGATATTTCAGGTTTTTCACAGCGTGTCTGCCATTGTTCACAGAGAGAATTGCTTCTCTTCGATATTTAAGGACATCTACCATTTCTGAAGTAATTACCCTGAATGATTTTAAGGGACTAATACTTGAAGATAGTGAGAAATCTGAGCTTTCATGGGAATTGTGTCCCATAGAACTAGAGTTCAAAGTTCCTGGCACTCTGGCTCAATTTTATCAGGTAGGATTTTTTTTTTTATTTTTCTTCAGAAGATGATGTGTCTTCTCTTGAAATATATTGGTGTAAGGCTGTGTGCTTGTCCTGGTTTCAGTTGTTTACACTTTTCAGCTTCCCATGCTCTGCCAGGTGCACAAGAATCTGGGAGGGAATGCAGGCAGGACAGCTGATCCCAATTAGCCATCAGGGCTATTCCATACCACCTGATGGCAAGCTCAGTATATAAACTGGGGGAGTTGGCCAGGGAGGCAGTGATTGCTGCTTGGGGGCAGGCTGGGCATCGGGTGGTGAGTAATTGTGTTGTGTACCACTTGTATCACTTGTTTTGTATATTCTGTTGTTATTATTGTTATTTTCTCTTTCTCTGCTGTCCTATTAAACTGTCTTTATCTCAACCCACGGGTTTTAGGGGTTGTTTGTTTTTTTTTTTCCCCTCTGATTCTCTCCCCCATTCCACTGGGGCAGGGGGAGGGTGAGCGAGTGGCTGTGTGGTGCTTGGTTGCTGATCAGGGTCAAACCACAACAGTGCTGCAGCACAAAGTTTGGAGACCTGGGAGGGTCCTTTCTCTTCTGTTTGTCTGTGACCACGTATATCTAGTCTGTACTTCTGCTTGCTTCTGTAGGCTTTTGTTTCATTTGGGTATTTTTTTTTTAATCAGGGGGGTGGGCAAGAGTAATCCTTTTAAGTTGCAAGGGTCATGGAGCTTGTCAACATGTAAAGAATTTAATTTAGAGTACGGTTTATGTAGTATCTATCTAGCCTCCCATTTTTCAGCATTGTACATTTTTTCATGTATCAGCCCTTAGGGTGCTAAACATAGCAGTAACAGAAAAATGTTTGCTTTGGCTATAAATGTGGCTGGCATTTGTTCTGAAAGTTAATAACTGGGGGGGGGGAGCATTGGCATTTTGCCGCATCTCTGGCTTAGTGTTCTTAGTATAGAGCCCTTGAAGGACCTGCAAAGAATCCATAAAGGACAAAAAGTTTATAAGAACTAAGAAGCAAGACCAAACATCTGCAGCAACTGCTGTCCTCAAAGGGGACAACCCTGGGAGAGAAGCTCCAGCTGCCAACCAAAAGCAGCCCAGGCAAAATAGCTGAAGGCAGGAGGTCAGGGAGCTTTCAGAGGGAGGAATCTACCAGAAATCTGTCTGCCTAAACCTCAGAGGCCAGAAACAAGGGTTACAGCAACTGGATCCCATTAATGGAAAATGACAACAAATGTCAGAAGTCATTGACAGATAAGCCAGGGAGCAATTTCATGTGATGTGCAAATAATAAAAAAGTATCAATGGTCCTTTAATACACATCAGCTTCCCAGTAGCTAAAAATATCATGAAAGCTTGAAAAATTGTTTCCTTAAAATAGCACCGTATTAAAATATTTCTGTATTATTATAAGTCCTTAGATACAATCTCATGTAAGCATGACAATATTTGTGTTTTTCACGGTGAATTCTGAGATACTCTTGTATGCCTCACGTATACCTGGGATGTTGTGGCTCTGGTTACAGGGTGAGCTCTTTGGAAAACCAGGTAGGAATGAGAGCAAAATCAACAGATCCTCCTCCTGAGTCACAGGCTGCACTGGGAAATCTGGTGCAGTTGAAATACTTCTGTTGTGCTTGAAGCCAACAAGCAGGTCAGCATTTCCTGATGTACATCTCGCTGTTTTGGTGAGGTCAGCTGGTTGACCCAAGGAGTTCTGTAGACTGGTTGGCATCCTATGGATTTGTTGGGTGTTTTGTTAGTCCTTTAATATGGCAGTTAAATTAATCTTAACTGTGCAGATGTTTGCTAGTGATGGTGTTCTTCCTGCTAATGGCTCTAATTTAAGTCACACTTTACACTCCTCCAGTGCACTTTCTTTACCATGGGTGTTTTTAAATCCATAGCATACTCAAGTTTTCTTGTTTTCAAGTTTTAAAACTTGATGTTTTCTTGTTTGTGCCTCTTGACTGCTACTGGAAGACCATGGTTTTGCTTTGCTTTCCAGCAAAAAGGTCTTCTAGATTAATCTGTCTATCCAGAAATACTGTCTGACTTTTTTCCTGTGTCAGACAATCCATTTTGCTTTGTCCCTTTCCATGCTCCAACTGTTCATGGGTCCTGTGCAGGGAAGTGATCTGCTCCTGCAAGCTGCTGGCCGCAGGCTCCTGCGGGTCTGTCCTACAGTCGGTCAGCCGCTTGCATTCGCCTTTACCATGAGGTCTCAGGGTGTCTCTGCAGGGCAACAGCAAACTGCACAGGAAGAGTGGGTTTGTACAACAGAAAAACGTTGTACGTGTATGTTGCTGGGTGTTGTCTGTCACTGCTCATAGTCTGGCATACCCATTATTTCATATCTGTAGTAAGGGATTACTAGTCAAAAAACTTAGACCCTAGATCTTAATAGAAGTAAGAGGAGGGGCTGTTCTGGGGAGTTTTTTCACAGATAGGAGTTACTGCATGTTTTTCTGTGATAGCTTGCTTATTGTGTACATAACAGGAAGAGCATCTGTCTTTTTGAATAATTACACGCTTAATTTCAGAAGAAATCTGTCAATTAATGCCACCAAATGACAGCAGTCTACTTCTAAACAGAGGGTTAGGTGAGGCAAAAGGCCCAGGGAAACGTTTTTCTTTTATCTTAATACGAAGTAACTGCAGTGAAACGGCGACCCGAGCAGCCCCGAGAGCAGCTAGGTGCAGAGATGGGAACGATGGCTGGGACATAACCCTGGAGTCCTTTTTGGCTTCAGATAAAACCTCTGGGGTTGGGAGCACTCTGTGGAGCAGATGGAGGAGCGGGAAGGCACTTCTGTGTGTTTAAATGTACATTCTGACACAGCTTTGAATTTTTTGAGTAATCTGAAGTTAGGAGTGCAATATGGAGGTGAGATGTGAAATGTGTTTTCATTGGGATGTAATTTTGCTGCCTTCCAATTATTTTTTTTCTTAATTTAAAGTCTCAAGCAGTAATTGTGCACAGGGATCCAAGTTATGTGATTCAACCCCAGCACTTCAGGGTGATTGAGCTTAAAAACTTCTGGTGAAAATGCAAAACCTTAGCCTCGCAGGTGATGCTGTGATGAAGGTGAAATGGCCTGTTATAAGCTTCTGTCAATTACCAAAGTGTTTCTTCTCTTGAGTACACTCACTCCTGTTATGTCTGCCACTTTAGCAGGACACCTGGGCTTTGCCAAGATGTTTCCACACCGCTGGAGCTCCTGGGTGCACCAATCCTTTCGGGAAGCTCGAGAGGTCTGGGATGTGCACCTGCGAACACACAGGCCCTTCACTCTGGGGAGTGGAAAACACAGCTTGCTCCCGGCTTGAAACAAAACTAGCTTAAGCAAAATGAAAAGGAGCATTTTCTCTCACCCTTCCTTGTGCAGGGCATGTCTGCACTCACGTGAGGGCGGTGGAAAGCGAAGGCTGAAGAGGGGAGCGGAGCGTGCTGGGGCCCCATGGGACGGTGGCTTGGGTGCTGCACAGCGACCCTGTGACAGCGCCGCGCTCTGGGGCTGCTGGTGCTCGGGCTCCCCTTTTGGTACAGGGCACGGGGAGCTTTGCCACCCTTCTGACAGCTTGTCTTCGCTAGCAAATCATATTGCACTAGAGCACGACCTGGAGAAGGGCAACGAAGCTGGTGAAGGGCCTGGAGAACAAGTCTTGTGAGCAGCAGCTGAGGAAACTGGGGTTGTTCAGCCGGGAGCAGAGGAGGCTGAGGGGAGACCTCATCGCTCTCTGCAGCCCCCTGGCAGGAGGGTGCCGGGAGGAGGGTGCCGGTCTCTTCTCCCCAGGGACCAGCGATGGGACGAGAGGGAACGGCCTCGA
This sequence comes from Scopus umbretta, assembly GCA_013400535.1. Lineage (NCBI taxonomy): Eukaryota > Metazoa > Chordata > Aves > Pelecaniformes > Scopidae > Scopus > Scopus umbretta. Next base: position 13,955 of record VZTL01031650.1, read on the forward strand.
GCTGCGCCAGGGGAGGTTTAGGTTGGGTATTGGGAAAAATGTCTTTCCTGAAGGAGTGGTGAGGCACTGGCACAGGCTGCCCAGGGAGGTGGTGGAGTCCCCATCCCTGGAGGGGTTCACACAACGTGTGGATGTGGCACTTGGGGACATGGTTTAGTAGTCATGGTGTTGTTGGGTTGATGGTTGGACTAGAAGATCTCAAAGGTCTTTTCCAACCTTAATGATTCTGTGACTCTCTGATTATGTCAGCACCTCGTTATCTGGATGTTGCTGAGCTCTGCTGGAGCTAATCACAGTGGTGTCAGCCCCCCCCACCCCCCCCACTGCAGCGGCGTGCAGCTCCCCCTGCACCCAGCTCCATAGCCTTGTCGGTACTACTGCCCTCTGCCTGGAAGTGTCCCGCCAGACTTGGCAGTGTTAGGTTTGAGTTAGACTTGATGCTCTTAAGGGTCTTTTCCAACCTAAGTGATTCTAAGATTCTACATGTGTGGGGTAGAAGTCCCTTGCCTGTGACTACAAAGCCATACGAGCCCATTGCTGCCATGCTGGTGAGCGAGAGGCACGCGCCGAGGCTGTGCGGGCTGGCCAGCGTGCAAACACTGGTGAGCGGCAGGTGTGTCCCACACATGGGAATGAATCTCTTGGGGGTCTGTGCATGTCTTGCCGCCCTCTCCTCACTCTGCTGTGGAGGAGAGCCCAGAATGTTCCAGGGGGTTCCTTCTGAGCCTGTGGAGATGTCCTAGAAGGAGAGCGCCTTTTCCACTTGCACAAGCAGGCTGTGTTTAGATTGTTTGTGGGCGCCTGCATAATGCTGAGTCATTAGGAGGCTGCGTTATGCTTCCAGATGTAGTTTTTTAAAATAGCTTTTATTTCAAGACAAAGACAAGCCAGGGAGTCTGAATGACATGTCTAACACATTAGCTCATTCCCAGAGATAGTAGTTTTCTTGGCTTTGATGGTTGACTGGGATCTAGTTCTGATTTCTTCTGAAAATCTGACCAAAGAAAGTGCTAATCTTGCCGAACCATTTGGTCGCACAGGCCCTGCGCAGCAGGCAGGTGTCTGGGAGGGATCCTTGGGAAGGCCGGGTGGAGGGTAGCAAAGCCTGGGAAAACACACTAGGTCAAATCCATGGGCCCAGGTCAGTGGTGGCTTCTCCTCATGGATACAAGGAGGCCACCGCAGGAGGGAAACCGGAGCCTTGTTCGGTCATATGGCTGCTGTAATTAATGCCCCGTTTGCTTCTGGAAGTGGCCGCCAACAAAGTACTCTGCTGTGCTCTCCACTTGAACGTTGGTTTTGTGATCACCCCTAGAATAAACTTGCTTAGGGAGCTAAAGCCGGAATTTATGTTTCTAGCCAGAAAGAATTCAGTCTATGGAAAAACAGTAAAAGTTTCTGGTTGTGGCAGGATTACAGCAGGGATGATAGTAAAAGTTCCTGCTCGTGGCAGGGTTACAGAAGGGATGAAGTTTCTCAGGAACTCAAAGTTTCCATCTAAATACAGACTGTGATAATTTCATATTTGCCTCTTTGCGGCTTGAAGTAAGAATCCTTCTGAAGCTGATTTTTCTGTTTTGTTTTGTAGAAGCTAAATCTTCTGTAATGCATTTTACAATTTTAAAAATAACCTTTTTCTTGTAAAATTTCATTTTATTAGAGTTAACAAAACTGCAGACAAAGCTATTTTTATTTCAAAATTAGGTGTATTGTCTGTGTCACTTGGAATTACTCTGTATTCAGGTTAAATCCCACCAGGCTTAAAACCTGGCAGTTTTGTATTGCCTACTAAGGGTGAAAAACCCTCCTGCAATGTGTGAAGCGTTGCAGGTATGTGGTTCACCCCAGGGACACTTTCCATTGACCCCTCTGAAAGCTGGACGAAGCCCCAAACCAACATGCCTACCGCAGGCTTCCAAGGAACCCTTTTTTCCCAGGATCTGGTGACGGCCCACCTTTTCTGTGCCGAGCCGCCTGTGCGGCCTCCCCAGCAGCCTCTCTGGAAGGCAGCAAGCGCTGCGCACCTACAGCTCCTGTTCCTGCCGCATCCCTGAGAGCGAAGGGATGCAGAATTTGGTGGTAACTGCATGTTAGGTCTTAAACGAAAATGTTACAAGAAGCTTGCGGAAGGACCCTAGCCTGTGATGAGCTGATCGCTTATCTTTGATACCATTCACATTCTGAGACTTTTTCTATGTAGTTTTTGGTCAATCCTTTTTGGCCAGTTTCGTCAAATCATAGCAGTGTTTTCAGTCTTGTTATTCCGAGTATTTTACTCGGCTGTGTTTGTTATTGGCAATGGCTGTGGGATGCTCTTGCAGCTTGTTTGATGTTTTTACACATGAGAATTTTCTAAAATGCTTTTGTAACTGATTGGGCCACAAAGCAGTCTGAGCTCTGAGAGTGAAAACTGCCTGGAAGTTAGCAGGTACTGACATTCAGGTTTGCCTTTTTTACTTGGTCTGTGCAAAGAAGCAACTCACTTCACATTCCTGCCTTCATTTTCCCATAGGTAAAATGCAGAGTCTTGGAACCTATTTAACATTTAGAGAAGCGGTTTGAGAGTTATTTGCTTAGCTTGCACTGTTGTTATTAGAGTCAGAAATGACTTTTAAAGGTTTTAACAAATTACAGTTGCAGATAGTTTTCGCTTCAAAACATCCAGTGAGAATTATGGGGACTGGTTCTGCTGTAATGGAGAAACCTGAGTCACAGAACTGGTGAGCCTCATGGAATCAACTGCATTATTGCACTTGCAAATACACTGAAGTCACTTCAGCTTTGGCTTGAGAATCTTGAGCCCTTTGCTGGAGACCATTCAGGAATTCTGCAGCAGCACTGGAACCAGCTGGGTGTTGTAGGTGTTATAAAACATAATAAATGTCTCTGTAATGAACCTTCAATTCATGAACGCTAAAAATCAGTTATTGAAAATCCATGCCCTTAATGATTATTAGAAGTATTTTATATTGCGACATTTCTCGGAATTATTCTGAGGTTAAAACCTGTGTGTATTCATTCTAAGCACTAACTTATTGAGAATGAATAAGATATTTCCCATTGAAAATAGATGTGTTACTCTGACCAGTGGATAGACTGTGAAAGTACCATAGAGAGATAATCCTGGTTGCCCCTTGGAAAAGGCAGGTTGGCTACAAGAGAGACATCAAACTAATGCATACTGTAACTCTCTTCAACTTCTTTATGTTCAGTCAGCAGTAAATTAGGAATAAAGATAAAGTAAGAACAAAAATCCCATTTATAAGGATTTACAGAAGTAGTACCTAATTATTTTTTTTCAAACCTTAGGGAAGATTTAATATTTCTGTTAAGTTTATTGGTTTTGCAGTGAAAGTTCTTTTCACTACATTCAGTTTCAATACTTGCAGCTCTGAAAGTAATAAAATGTGAAGGAAGGGCTCTAAGAAAGCCTCATGTTTAGTCTGTGGGAAATTGTTGTAGGTCAGAAGTTGCCATTAAAATAACAATGACGAAACAACCACTACATGAAAACTCACCATCTTTCTATTCTTACTTGTGGCCCTGGGATTGTCCAGACTGCATTTCAGGGCAAATTTTAGCTTGCAAATCCCTAAAGCACTCCATGGTTATGATTAGGTTGTTAGAAAGTCAGGCAGTATCTGAAGCTGGGAATTACTGTACCATTACACTTGCATTTGTAGATGCTGTTTCATACTGTTGGGTTGGTACTTGAGCTGAATTTTACACATGAAATATACTGCAGTACAAACTGATCTTTTCTATCTTTTTGCCTTGTCATATATGGAGCTCTAATGCTAAAATGAATGTTCAAAGGCACGTAGGTAGGTTTTACTGGTGTGATTATGGCTGAGTAATGGCCGTCTCGGAGACTTGTAAGAAATGTACTTTTTTTAAAGTTGTGAAAAATGCGTTGCAGGACAGGAAAATCGATGTATTTCCTTCTTCCTTTCTGTAAAAGAAAAAGAACAAGAAGGGGGATTTTGATTTCTTGTACTCCAACCCTAGCTGGCACCCCAGTGAGTTTAACAGAATTTGCTTTTTAAAAAAGAAAAAAAAAGCTTGGAAGCAGAAGCTGCTTAAGGAGTGCAGTAGAAAAGGTTGCTGGTTCTGCTGCAGGACGCACCGTGCTCTGGGTGGCGGGGCCATGGTACCCACCGCGCGCAGAGGCGCAGCACTGCTGCTCCTGGAGCGGGAGATCTGGTCGCACAAACCAGCTCTTCCGCATCTGGTGCGTGGACGTGGGCTCCAGCAGAGCCTTGGGGGTGATCTGCGTTTTTTTTATCTGGGCTCGGCTGGCTGTGCGAGTGTCCGTGGCTGGAAGCACTGCCCGACTGTGGGGACTGCGCCGGCACAGCGCTTCCAGTAATGCCGAGACCAAGGGAGAGAAGATGGGAGGAATGTGAGCGAGGGACACGGGTGCCAGGAGCTGCGTGCTGATGAGCTCACTCCTGCTGGAGGGTGGGAGGGAGACCTCAGAGACCTCAAACTATGTTTTTTTTAATAACATTTGACTACTTTTTCTTCTTTTTTTAAAATTCATTTTTATTCATCATAACTATCACTATATTTCTTCCTTGGGCCTGAGTTAGCATAAGATAAAAATGAAGCAATAAGGTAGATGTCAATACTATATTGACATGACTACACTTAGAGAAAACATCTTTTCCCCTAATGGTGTGTTTACTGAGTGTCACATATCTTCTGCTTTGGTTTTAAAGTTTTTGACTTTTAAAATCAACCAAATGCTTTCCGGACTATTATTTTCTTCTAGTTTTCATACTGCTTTGGTGGACTGAATGATGGAGCAAATGGACCTTGCCTGAATCTTTGCTCTTTTGGACCTTGCACTGGTGAGATTGTTCCAGGAGGGATTCTGTCATCTCAGCTCTCTGAACAGCCAGAAGTAAACCCATGATCCTAAATGCTTTGCAGGGTACTTTGAGAAAATACACTGCTAGTGTCTGGTATGACTATTGGCATTCAGCTCTGCTATGTTTGAAAAGGAAGGAGTTGTTCAGAACCATGCCACTTCCCCTAATGCATT
>VZTL01031652.1:0-23789 GCA_013400535.1 Scopus umbretta
GTCACAGAGGAGACACCTGCTGCACCAGGCAGGAATTTGTCACCATTGTCCCCTATCCCTTAAGTCACTGTATTCAGCCAGGCAGAGAGAGGATAGGGAATCCTCCATATCATGTACCCTGTCTGCCTGTTGGTCCTGTCTCAGGAATGGTAGGGTGCAATTCCAGTAGTCTATCTATCTCTAGCATTCCCTGATACTCCTCAACCTCATCACCTCCTCATGTTAATGTTAAATGAGATTCAGGTATGTAAATGAAAAAATGCTGCAACATCCTACTTTTTATCTCACTGGGATTGTTTCTTCCCTTTCTCTCAAAATAAAACTGAAAGCACCAGCTTCTTTTCTGGGCAGTAGCCATAACATAACCTCCAAACCTCATGTGCTGACATCCAACTTGTCTGTCTTTGCATCTCTTCTTATTGTATCTCTCAGTATCTTTGCATCTCTCAGACTCTGCATCATCAGTCCTTGCATCTGTCAGTATCTCTTTATGTTCTAGTATCTTACCTTTATCATTGACCTGTATGTGCAGCACATCAATGTCATAGCTGTGCAGTGTCTACAGTAAGTTTATTCTGGAAGAAATAATCTCCAATCCCCTCTGTGTGGCACACATCAAAAAAAAAAAGTGATATTTTGCCATCTGATTCTAACACCAAATTAATTTCCTAACAAGATGCTGAAAACATATCAGCTCTCTCTTTGTGTTAATCATTTTCCTCAAGTTTTCTGTAAAAGCTGAAAGTTACTGTCTGTGGGGAACAGCAGTTTCATGATGCTACAGTCCTCTTCGACAGATCAGAAGCACGCTCTTCCCTCCACACTAGTCCAGAGTACTCCCAGCTGGGATCTCACGTGCTGACATAACAGAGGAGACAGGGTGAAGGACTGAGTGCTGGTGCACTTTTGGTGCTTAACCTTATCACTAGCACTGTCAGCAAGTTGTCTCTTGCGATGGTGGCTTTCAGTGGGTCAACATCTGCACATGACTGGGGAGACAAACATCTGGGCACCATTTCCATCGCTGCAGGCTGGATGGAGTCATGTCCACAGCCCGGAGACTCCTTCCAGTCCTGCCAGCCCCTGTGCCATCCTGTCCATCTAGTTCATGTCCAAGCATACTCCAACGCACTTGCTCTCCACTTCCTGAGATCTTCCAAAAAACAGACTGTCATCTATAATTGCCTTCTGAAACCAACCATAGGTAGATATTTTCCACTGAAGGATTCTGGGGCAGAGTTAGTAGGATCTAAAAGACAACCTAGGAATGCAGAATCAATAAAACAGCGTTATAAAAATTGTTGTCTTGATCCCGCAATACACTCTCAGCAGTAGCCTCTTGAGACACCACCATAAGCTCCTTCTGCCTCTGTTAGTGGTCCCAGTTTCATTAATATATTGCAATTCATTTTAAACACAGACATGAAGCTTCCTCAGAAATAAAATTTCACTGCTTTGAGGGTCCCACAAAGTGTAATGTTTCAAAGTGTGGGAAGTTTCTTATTGTTTTCCAGTGCATGAAAAATGAGTTAACACAGATAATCAGTAATACGCTGCAGCTGCCTTCTCATGATGGACAAACGAGCCTGGACATGTACAGAGTTTGCCTCTCTCAGCTCATTTCCCCATGTGACACTGTTTACATCCCCATCAGTCATGCTTTTGTGCCTTCGCTGTTACGCTGAACCCCATCACTCATGGCAGGTCTTCAAATTCTTCCTCAGTTTGGGGCTTCCATCTAAAATTGCTCTGGTTTATATTTTAGGGACTTGGTAGAACATAATTCAGATAAAAAAAGACTATGATAATTGTCATAGAACTATATGGGATGGTTTGAAATGTCCTTAGCTAGTTAGTGAAGCTATAGAAACATGGCATTAGAGCTGTAGCAAGGAATGAAGTGTTATAGAGAATCAGCAGTGTTATGATTAAGAATACATAATTTTGTCATATGTGTATTCTGCAAGACTTGAGTTTTACCCATCATATGCAATTTGCTAAATCACTCCTCATGAATTTTAACTATTATTGTGTATGTGTGTGTAAGCAAAACCTTACACAAATTACCATAGTCAGTTCTTAAAAACTTGCCTCCTTTCCAGTGTCTGAAAGTGTCTCTGTACAACATAAAGCTTCTCATCTGCAGATGTGAAAGCACTTCTTAAAATAGATGAAAGTCATGGGCCCCTTTTCCAGATGGGGAAAGGGAGTTATTGGGCAGTGACAGGACTTTCTCAAGGTTAATGCAAAGGCATTGCTAAGAGAAGTGAGTTTTCATAGCTGTTGGATTAACATTGAGCATAAAGAGGATGTACTAAAATACTGGGGGATCATTCTGGAGAAGTATGAAAGTAATCTACTACATTTAGTTCCTAAGAAGGGCAGTGAGTGCCAAAGCTTGCCTGCTGTGTGAATCCAGTCTTGGCAGGAGGTCATTTTTAGAAAAGGTCTCAGGCCAGCTAGCCCTCCTCAGAAATGCCAGGCTGAAATACACAGACAGTTTGCAATTTCTCACCTTTCTGACATGAACTCAGAGATACAAAAAAATGTTGAGTCAAGTCAACAGATCAGTTGGATTTTTGATACTCAGAATGTGCTTTTCTGGTTTGGTGTCCTGTACTTCGCAGTTATTCCTCTCAACAGACCAGCCAAGCTTGCAGGAGTAAGGGACATGAGGCTGATTACGCTTCCCAGGCCCACTTCACTGTGTCACTCATGCCTATCTCTGAGCAGCACAGTGATAACACAGCGTTGTATACAGAAGGGAAAATAGTTGCTTGGTGACTACTGTACTTTTTAAATTTAACCCTTTAGCTCTCCTCTTCAGGGTTATCCATGTTTGGTGCACATGTAAGGACAGTCAACAAATTGCAGCTTTGACACCAACAGACAGAACTTTACCTTAGTTTCTTACATGTAAAAATTACGCATCTTAACCTGAAAAGCAGAGCTTTAAAAAGTTCAATTGACCACTGCTTGTCAAAAGACCAGCCAGCTAGCCAAGTGCTGGTGATGACGCACAACAAAGGGCACTGTCTGCAACTTCAAAGAGGAACATTCCTGGTGAGGAGCTGGGCTGGGACTCCCTGCAGCCAAAAGTTATCATTCTTGGCCAGTAGCTGGAAACAGTTAAACATAAGCAAGTCCCTTTCCATATCACAGATACTAATTTGTTATTTTTCTTGTACAAAATATTTGTAAGTCAAGCACAGATGTATTCTGCAAGCATGCCCTTTTTGGTCCAGGGAGGCAGTAAGATACCAACTGACCTGCTCCACGATCGGCTGCTCTGGGGGAAAAATGCAGAAAGACCCATCATACAGTTAGCAGAAAATCTGGCCAGAGTCACTGTTGCATAGGGTCTCAGTGCAAGTGCGCTCCTGCCACAGACAGATAAGCATCCTGAAGTGAGCAGATTTCAGTGTATGGGGACGTGTCAACATTGCTGACTGCAGCAGAGTGCGGAGATGCGTGAGAGCATTAAATGAAATAACCTGGGGACCTGAACTAGACCAAAAGCCAACTCAAGGACTCAGTGCTTGATGGAACATTTCATTCAAGGGAAAAAAAAATATTTCTGAGCCATGAAGAAGGCAAAATAAAATTTCAGCCTGCCACGTTTGTGTGATACTAGCCAACCTATCAGGAAAAAATATTTTATTTTTACAGACAGAGCTCTCTGTTTGTCCTTGGAGGCTGTTCCAGAATGCAGCAGGTTTCTATGTCTGGATCTCTTCATGATGTGTGTTTATCTGTGAGGTATTTAATATGCATGGGCCTGCTTTATTTTTCATGACTGACCTTGTAAGAGTGCAACCCAAGCAGCTTTCAAGTTTGCATCTTTGAAGACTGTTATCTTTTAAGCTATATTTTAAGTGTGTCTGAAGAAATCACCTATGAAACTCTGCTTAAAATGAGGCTAAGGGAAGGCTCACAGTAGTGTTAAGCTAAATCAATGTGTAGACACATTTACACAAGGGCTAGCTTTAGAAAAAAGCTGAGTAGCACCTGGTCCTATGTGAAACTGGTCTCTCCATTATGTAAGTAAATCATATTTAGGTGTTGATGAGCAGATTTAAAAGCAGGGATTTTGAGAAGCTGGAGGTGATTCAGAAGCAGAAATCAACACTGACTTCACCAGAACCTGGAAACCATTATCCTGAAAACTCCTTGCTGGACCTTCATGAGGTCTAACTTTTGCCAACTCAGCCACCATAAGAAGTTGCTTAACCTTTGTTACAGGGCTGATGCTGCCAACTCACCCTGGTGAGCAAGAGCCAAGAACCTGGCACAGTACTCCTGCATGTCAGGTAGCTATAATTACTATAATGTATAGGCACCAGTATCTGGCATAGGTAGTGATACCTCCAGAGTCCTTTTTGAAGTATAGGCATATCCCACTGATAGTCCCCAAGGTCTTGAGAAGATCATCTCTGGTGAGATAGTCCTGTGATTTGGTTCACTCTTCCCTAGGTGGTTAATCTGCTCCACACACTGTCTGACAGTGCCCGGAGAGGTGCCCAGGACTGCAGAGGACATGGACTGGCCGATGCCAGGACGTGACATGGCTCAACAATATCAGCTGCAGAAAGCCGAGCTCAAACAGACTTTGAGCTTAGGGATAGCACCAGTAACAATATCTTACAAGATGGCACAGAAAGCTTGGAGGATCAGCACTAACACAATACCACTCCACACAGGTCATATATTAGAAATACTATCCAAAAAGACTCTTAACAGTCCTTGTATTACTCACAGCGTATGCAGGGCCTATGGTGTAGGCAGGGCCCAGCTGTAAGAATGTATAGAGAAATTTCCACAGAAAATGACACAGGGATAATGCCCATAAATGACCAAGTGGATGGTAGCATTTAGTAATTTAAAACGTCTGGAAGTGAAGGTCATAGACTGTCTTTTGGCTATGCTGAGCTGGAACTGACAATCATCTTCATAATTAAGTGTCTGACAGGTTTTAGCTTGGAAATTCCTCTGGGAATGTGTGATAGCCTCAAGGAGGTGATAGTTAAGTTTGTAAGAAGTTCCCCCAAAACCCATAGTCTGTAAAGAGAAGAGTGGGACACTAAGAAAAGGCACTCATGAAACTCCTACAAAGAGCTGGAGGAGAAATGAGATGACTCCTTGAAAAGACACATGGAAGACTGATTAGCAAGGTAAGCAGAACATAAGAAGACAAAAGAACTTCAGAAAGAAAGGAGGACAAAATGTCAAGAAGAGCATGGATTCTGAAGGGCTGAGGAGTGTGTGAAGCACCAACTTTGGCCAGACAGAAGGCAGTTTGGTGTATGTTAGCAGTAGGGAAGGAAGACAAGAGTAGAGGGAGGCAAGAGAGGAACAGAAAAAACGGAATTGTGGACACAAATACTGAACTATGGTGATTGAACTTTTTGAAGTTCGGGGAGGTGAGTGACAGACATCCAAGTGGACACCCAAAGGTTTTCCTTCTTTTTATAGGCTGGAATGCACTAAAGCCTGTTGTGTGCAGGGAAAGATCTTGAGGATAGGCAAATGGAGTAGGAAAGAAGAACGGGCTGAGATGGTGTGGGTGTGAGGAAGAATAAGAAATTGGACAAGAGAGGATAGGGGACCATCTGGGCAAATGGAGTTACTAGAAGGAGAGAGCAGAAGATAAACCATCTCTGACAGCCATTGAGTAGGGGAAGAAGAAATGTGAGCTGGGGAATGCAGGAAGTTAGGCTAATTCTGCAGGGACTAGTAAGTTCCTTTGTGGAAAAAAAAAAAAAAAAAAGAAGTCCGATGAAAGGATAGTTTGAGAAATGAGCCAAAAGACTCATGGAAAGGCAAGATGTTTATCTGGAAGAATGAAGAGTTATAAAGAGCAGCACTGGGGAATGTTGCAGTCAGCAGTGACATTTTTAGAGATGAAACGGGTGTCCCACAGACAGCAGGAGAAGGCAGGGAAGAGATGGACACTTCACAAAACAGTGAGGATGAGTGTCAGGCGGAAAGGATAGAAACAGGGGAATGGCTATGGTGGTTGCTACCATAAATAGAGAAGGATGGAGATGTGGGACTAGCTCTGTGCTGTTAAGGTGAAGGTAGTAACGCAGGAGATGACAGAGGAATTGTAAACAGATAGGATTGTAGAGCACATGTAGACATGGGAAGAGAAAGAAGCACAGAGTTACAGCAAGAGTCAAAGAAAATAGCCTAGATAAGGTTTCTGAAGAAATCTGTCAGTGTGACATTTTCAGCTGTTCTCAGGCAGCCAGGAGGCAGTGACCTCTGCCTCTGGAGGGACTGAGTGGGCTGGGAACATCCTCAGATGTGATCCTCTAAGGACTTCCCAGCAGCCTCACCCAGAACCTCAGTCCAGCCCCGGTACTGGTTGCTTCCCTTAAATGAGCCTTTTTTTTTTTTTTTAAACCTCTTAACACATGACACAATGTCAAGTTTTAGGGAAAACAAACCAGTAAGAGCCCCTCTGCATTGCAGCAAGCAATACTGCCATTAAAAAAGTTCTTGTGCAAATATAAAAATGAGGATCAACTGTACAGTATGTGGTCTAGTTAAATTTAGAATTGACAAGTTTAGAGGCCAAGATTGAGAAATAACCTCCCTTTTTCTGAACATTACATTTGATAATGAGTTCTTAAGCACTTATGTAGATCCCACAGCTATATCAACATAGCTCTCACTGTCAGTGCTCCAGGGACTGCCTACAAATTCCCTAATTAGTTATCAGGTACTTTGTACCAACCCAACACACAGGACTCCAGTCCTTCTGTAAATTGGTTCCATCCAACCCTCAATACCCTTCCTCTCTTTCTTAGGAGGGTTTTCCTCCCTAATACTCAGAATGGTGGTTCAAGCATCACCTCTTTGCAGTTCACCTCCGGCTTTTCACAAAGGACTGATATTGAGCAGAAAGTCACTGCAGACACCAGTGCCAAGAAAATGCTGACCTCCAGCATCTGGTTTCAAGGGCCCCTCCAGCAGCAGAGCATCAATAGAAAACAACACAACACAAAGCACAGGATCAGGAGGAGGCCATCACTCTTCGGCCATGCTGTTCAAAACATGTGTCCTGATCACTGCCACCAGATTGTACACTTTCCACAATAGAGCCTCCCTACTTCTGCTGGCATTTAACTGAGACCCATCATGGAGATAGTCCCTGCAGGTTACTGACCTGCCCCCAGCATGAGAGGTAAGAGGTCCCTCAGCCACAGTGCTGACAGTACCTGGCTGAGATGGGGACAGGGTTTTACAGGATGTTGAGTAAAGACACTAAAGGAAAAAGGACCAGCAATGCAAATGCAATGCTCTGCCATGCCAGTCACAGTGGCTGTCACCCCAGGATCTCTTGGTCTCCTTGCAGATCAAGGACACTGTGATTTCCCAACAGCCTCATTGTCCAGACTGCCAATGCCAGCACCCAGAGCCAGCTCCAAAGCTAAAGAGTCCATAAACCCAGTCTTCAGAAGGCTCTGAGATTTCCTTAGGTGAACAACCAATTAACCCTGACCCCTGTGGCCAGCAATATCAGAGCTTCCCAGAGTCTCTGGACAGCAAGAGATCTCTTGGCTGGATTCCTTAATGGATTTGTACCTGACTAGAAATTGCAGTCGCTAAGAGAAGTCCCCCAAGCCCATATTGTCTCTGTCCCTGCCAGCAGAGTCCTTTTCACTGAAGAGAGTATTCCCAAAGTACCAATGCTCTTCAGCAAAGTCTAGTCACTGCTCAGCCAAGCTGTCAAAATGTGTGGGAGAATATTGCTGAGAACCCCCAAGAATCATCAGCATTTTCATTCTGCCTAAACTCCAGGCTGTTACGGAAGCCGGAAGCCGTAGAGGAGGAAGTCTGCCAAGACACAGACATGCCAAGCAGGAAGGGGTTGAAGTTTGCAAGACAATACTGCCTGAAATTGCGAAGATTAGACTACCCCTTGGGCAAGATTGTCTCAGGGTGCTGAAAACAACCTGAAAGTTAACTGTATGAAAAAAAAAAAAGGGGGGGGGGGGTCAAGTTGCCTGGGCAGCTCTGCTGAACCACAAACACTGTGGCTGGAGCTCTAATCATAAGAAAATAATCACAAGCAGCAGCTTTTTAAACTCTGAGAAAGGCTAAAACTTCCTTTCTCTCTGTTATTGAAAGCTGTCCTGAGGTCCCTAGTTATTTATAAACCATGTTGCTGTAGGAAAACCTATAAATATCCAAAGCGATAAGCATGCCCTTACTCTTCCTAGGGTAGCCAACTAAGAAAAAATGGAAATCACCTTTGGCCTGTTGAAACCTCTTCCACTACCATCTCTGTCCCCACCCCACCCCATCAAGCCAAAAGCTTTGACCTCACATCAACATAGTCAGCTCTTCAGCCAGACCTGAATCTCTGTATGTGATGAGGTGACAACTGGGTATTTGCACACCACACACAGCTAATAAACCCAAGAGGATATACAGGACGCATTCAATGGATAATGCAAGAAAAAAGATGTTTGGGGTTTTTTTTTTCCACACAATGTGGAAGACAATATTCTTCTAAGTGCAAAGATTCTTGCTATGAACAGCTCAAATAGGTTCAAATCTGGCCCTAACCATGATACCAAACATCTATAAAAATTCTGTCCCACACAAAAATATTTCTTGACTAGTTCTTCGAGAATATACTTTGCAATGCTTTCAGTTTGCTCGCTTCTGGGTTCACTTGTGTTTGATCTCTTCTTGCTGCTGAAGCTTTTTAAAGGGCTACTTCAAATCTACCTGTCAGTCAGAAATCTCACTCTTACCCCAGCAGAGAGCTAACTGCATACCTCACTGAATGCTTGCTGTCATGCTGCAGCTATCCTGGGAATCATCTTCTCAAGGACAAAAGTGAAGACAACTTGTTTGATTTTACTCAGCACCAGTGAGGCCACACCGGGAGTACTGTGTCCACTTTCACGGTTCTCGGTTCAAGAGGAATGTGGAGAAACTGGAGAGGGCCCAGCAGTGGTCAGTCAAGAAGGTCGGGGCCTTGAGCCTCAAAGATGTAATAGGAGCCTAAAACTACTTGTAAGGGAGTTACAAACACAGTAAAGCCAAACTTGGTCATGACAGCTGGTGTAAAAACTGGCAACAACCAGAGGCTCTGTTTTGGGACTTTCAGAGTAGACATGAGGAAAACCACAGAGGATAGTGCTTGTGCGATCGCCATCCTTGGGGGTATTCAAGACAGAGCCTTGGCTGACCATATCTAGTTTTTGGGATAGTCCCACTGTGAATGGGAGGTTGCTTAGAGATCCCACCCTTCAACCAGCATTCCTATGATTCCTGATACTTTTTATCTCCTGTCCTTACACAAAAAAAACATGAAGAAGAAAAAGTCATTTGTGCAACTCTGACAGATAGTGATTGCCTAAAAACATGCAGCCTATGTGTTCCTCTGGCAGAGTCTGAACAATGATCTCCAAAAGAATCACTCTGTAGGCTGAGGGATTCAGCGGGTGTAGCAATGGCTGGTATCACTTATAACATTCATAACTGAAAACTATACAGAAATGAAGTCTGAAACCAGAGAAAAAAATAATGTTACATTAACTTATCTAAAGCTGAGGGGATTTTTTCTGGATCTGATTTGGTATAGCCTTCTCACTCTTCAACTTGTATTACTTTTGAGGGTTCTTCTGTAAGAGCATTTCAACCCCTTTTGAATTGAGGAGGTAACTCAATTAAAGAGTTAAACTGAAACATTTCAGAGTTGGTGAAACAAGTAAACTATTTCTCTGTATTTGGTTACAATCTTATTTCAAAATGCACAAAGAGTTTAAGGCATACATGTCCTAGAATAAAAATCGTGTCTGACAGCTATAATGTCACTTTGTAGCTAGGGGGAACATTTCTGCTATCACTAAAATACCATGGATGTAGCCAATTGAACAAAAAAGGTACTATCTAAACAAACTCAACACACAATGGCTAGTTCCTATCTTCAGAGGTTCAGCAGACCAACTGTGCTCCAGACAATGCTGAGTTTGTTTAAAGTGTAAAACATTTAGTTGTGCGTGCTTATATATGAGTTATTGGAAAGCCGCTTCGGGCTAAATTCATTCCTGCTGCAGCACCACTGAAATGAGTGTACTTACAGCGGAGATTAATTTGGCCCATTATGTACTAAACTTGCAGATCTTTCTTTAAAAAAGAGCTATTCTTTCTGCAATTGATCTTGTTCACTGCAGTCATTTAAACACAAAGAAATTCTTATCTGTGTTACACCAGTGTGGTGGAGTTATACTGGATTTACGTTGTTGCAACTGAGAGAATTCTTTCAGCTGAAAATAAAGACAGCTGCCCAAATTACATTCAGATCATTGCACTTCTGCTATACACCAAAAAACTTGTAATGCACATTTCAGTGTCATGCATGACTTGCTATAGCAGCTGTAGGGAAAAGGAATTCAGAGCAATACGCAAAACTGTGTTAGAAAGTTAGGTCATGGCTTTAGATGTAACAGATTTCAACATCTAAGCAAATACGTTTAAGCTTTTCCATTATGCACGGATGGCAAGCAGTCCATACTCTCTCCATTTTACAGGGCAGCAATGGGATTATTTTCCCATCTGGATCATTTACAGAGATGGCACTTCAGCATTCTGGGTATGAGAGCTTTAAATTCAAGGATGAAGGAAGAAGATTCAAAATAACAACTAGGTGTCTAAAGCACAACTATATATGGAATTTAGGTACCTAAAGGGAAGAGCTCAGAAATCACCTCATCATCACCACCTCTGCTTTATTTGGCTTCATGCTGCATGAGGTGCAGCTACCCTTCATGTGTTGCAAGATAACTTTAAAATAGTATAACATAGAGAAAAGAACTAAATCCCAGAATGACACGTTGCTTCCAAAATGATCTTCTGGATGTTTTTCTAATGCAAATTTTCAAGGCTTTTCCCAGTTCAAAATGCACTTGTTCAAGCAAACTACTCTTTCTACAGGAATAACCATATTGGTACATGACTTCTTAAAGGCTTGGAAAGATTTGCTTGCCATTTCAGTTGTTCTGTAAATACATGAATGACAAACAGGGACTCTTTTTGATCCTACTTGATAAAAACAGCATGATGAGTGAGCAGCAATCTTGCTTGTTATTTTTGCGCCCTAGAGGATCAAAACTCTATGAAATTTCTAGTGTTGTTGGGACCAATCAGGTATTTTTCCTTTAAATAAATGTTGGGTATGTTGTGGCCAGAAGCTATGATTGCAGCACACTACAGAGAACTGTGCTAACTGGTACCTCCAGACATTTGGGTTTCCGTAGTGGGGAAGCAACACAAAAAGATGGACAATGCAAGAATCGCTGAGGCTCATTTTATGGTTTAATCTTGCACAGGAAGACCAGAATTTCTTCCTAGTCTAATGTTCTGAACCTTAATTAAGCCATGTATAGTTTGGATGAATTTGGAGCAGCTTGTGCAGCCAAGCTGCTCTGAAGGACTACCTTTGCTTGCTGAGAGGAGAATGGCATGGAGGCAGCCAACAGGCGGGCAATTGCAACTCTATCTACAGCCACAGATACGCTGAAAAAAGGGTCCACTCATGCATAAACAATGAGTACCAGAGCTTTTAAAAATACATCCCAAAAGTTAGATTCGTAACTCTCATGCAGGCCACAGCAAGAGGCTGGTGTGCACTGCGTCCTTCTCTGTGCTGCAAAATCCCAAACCATTGCAGTCACTAGTACAGCCGCATTCACACACAAATGTAAATGAGGGCATTATTTTGTAGACTCTTGGCCAAGAATTTTTCTCTCAAAGCATTTGGGCTTTACTACTTTATTTGAGTAGAGAGTTTAAAAGACTCCAGGATGCTGAAAAGCCAGAGAATCAGCCATGTGTGTTTCTGGTACCCCAGTCAGGCTCACTTTGCTGCAGGTTTTTCCTCAGTTCATGCCAATGGTGACTGTATTCTCAAGAAAATATTTGGTGTGGTTTACAAAAAAATCAATGTTTTGTTTAAACAAACCATGTATAAGCACTTCTGCTACATGTGACTGATGAATACAGCTTCACCGTCATAAATAAAGTAGGACAAATCACATTCAGCATTGCGACAGTTACTTATGACAAAACTTCAGCCACCCTTAACTGTGGTTAATATAAATAAGTTTAACTGATGCTGTCAGTCCTGACTGCTCATTTTGTTGTGTCATTTTGTTGTTTCTACTGTATTCAAATTTCAGTCACTGGACTATTTAGAGACATGTACCAGGCCAGGCCCTAAAGGATGTACCAGCAGTCTGAAAGACAGAAGCAACTTTATGACTTAAAGAAAAAGAAAAATTTAAATCCCTTTTACAGAGCAGAGACAGAAAGGAGGGATGGTGCATGGGGGTTTGAAAGCTACCTCTGTGTTAGAGACCTGGTACAATTCAGCATTAAACACCTCAACAGAGAACTGGAAAGAAATGTAACTACTCTTAACTTGATGATTCTGCCTTTCCTCGTCTTTCACTGCTCATAATGAAGAAAGTACTTTCCCCTCAGAGTATCTATAATCCAAACATGAATGAATTTGCTTAGGCAAACCATCCTCAGCTGCTTACTTCTGCATTTTGTGCAGAATTTGCATAGCAAACCCCACTACATAAGCCATGCAAAGCAAACAGTAGGTTCCTCTGTGGGGCTGGATAGTTCAACCATAATTATCCCTTAGTCTCTGCTCAGAAGGCCACAACATTCCTTAAAGCCAAAATCTTTAGAAAGTTTAACCTTCTCAGACTGGGAAGTGAGATATACGATAGTTGGTAACTGTTTACTCCTCCTTTTTAGTTTTCATTTAATTGAGTAGTATGGAAATACAACCCATATTCTCATATGGAAAGTAAGGTTTTATTTCACTTTACTCCATCTTTTCACTGATTTTGGTGGATCTTGTGCAAACATAGGAAAAATGTATCCCACAAAAAAATGTATTATCTCCTTGAGAGTCTGAACTTGTTAAGCCCTTTGTATGTTCAAAAATATTCTCTAGATAGCACAGGAACTCTTTAAAAACGACATGTCTCACACTACTTAGAAATGCAAAGGTCTGGACATTTTAATATATTTTATCATGCTTTCATGGGACAAATAAACAATAAGGGTGAAGAATTGCAGGTACTCATTTGGTTAGATTTTTCTCAGGAGACAACCTCTAAAATGATAGGGATCTGGCTGACAAAAGGCACCACCACACATAGGTTAGAGCTGGCTGCGTTAGTGATGCAAACACAGTGAGCCCAGGCAGCTCTTTGTGACCTTGGTGTTAGCCTACTTATCCCCGCTCTCTGTGGCACCAGGCACCTTAACCATAGCCACTGTCATAAGTGCCGAGAGTCACCCTTAAAAACAAGGTATGGCAGAAACCCACAGGATTAAGATCCTCCTTGAGATACTAAAAATAGTTCTGGTAGACCCTGTACTAGTGCTAGTGACACAAAGATACACAGATCACCTACCACAAGAAAAAGAAAAGGAGGTAACTACCCATGAAGGCCAACATTTTGTTGCTACGTACCACTAATTTCTTTCTAAAAATGAAATTAACTTATACAACGAAGTGCAGCTGGTGCAATCCAACTGTTCTACTAATGCAGTAACAGTACTTGAAGTTACCTGTAATTCTGGCATAATAAATTCTTTCACGTACCTGTAAGTGCTAAAATGTGTATTTCCTCAAACACCCTGTTTTTCTGGACTACGACACTCCAAGAATAACACATTCTTCCCAGACCATCTTTATGAGAAGGCTCGCTCTTCAGTTTTGGGATTTTGGATAAGCATCTGCTTAGTCTATTGTCAGCTGAAAATAGACACAAAGATGGTTAGACCTGTCATACATCCAGTTGCCAAAAATGATCAAAATGTCAGCCCTACTAAGGCCTGACTATCTGACATCTGTTTCCTTGGGAGACAATGTGTATTGCCTCCATTTCTATGCTCGCTAGAGTGGGAAAGCACTGATGAAGTTAATTAAATCCCATTCTTTGTGCAGTCACAGTGAAAATGCTTGCTGAAGCCCAGCTGATTGTTCCTGTGCCAATTCACTGGGGACAACAGCAGCAGTACAGAAGTATGTGGGATGCTCCTCCTTTGGCTTTCAGCACAACTGTACAGAGGAGATTCACTGGAGGAGGTTAGAGAGCTCCTCCACCTGTTCCCGTTACCATCAGGATCTTGACTGTGCAGCTGTGGATGAGCGGGGCATGCCTTTCACGTCTTCTGTGCATGCTCACATCAAGCTCTCTTGCTTAACGTGGCAGCAAAAAGCACCCACTACATCACACAGGCCTTCAGAGATCAGGAGTTGCAACATTCATATCCCATAGTCCAGCCAGAAAGTCTTTAGGAGACAGTGGATGCAAGGTGACGGCAGCATGGCTGCGTCCCAAGGGAGGGAGAGCCCAGCGCACAGCTGCCTCTGCAGCAGCTGGTGCTCTCGGCTCTCTTGGGAGTACTCTGACTGTCCGTTCTTCAAGTGACAAAACTGTGCAACTTGATGAAACACGATCTAAATAGAAAGCATACAACATATCCTGGCCACGTGTATTTGTAGTAAAAAGTGCTCTTGGTCAGAGGCAAGTGAGTTATCTTTAGCAATACAGCTGGTACTACCATATCACTTCGTTCACTTTCTTCCTTAGCTTATTGCTGCTAAGCATCATCTTAGTACTATCCACATTATACTCCTGTCAGCTTGCTTTACCCCTGCCCAGTCTTCAAAGACAGTGAATAATACAGTTTACCATACAGTTACATCATGTAAAGCAGAAATAGTATCGCCTGAGCAGAGGAGGCACCAAAAAAATACACTCAAATGTACTAACACAAGGGAGCCAAACACTCGATGCTACAGGACGGAAACTGTCCTGCCCTGCCAGGTCCATTTAAGTGCTGCATATGAAATGAAGTTTTACAAAACCTTCACGTTTATTTTAAGCAAAAGTCACTTAATCTTGCCCACATTGCTGCTTTTCGCAAGTCAAACTTCTTGGAAACCTGGACCCAGCCTCTTCGTGGGACTATACAATACTTGGACTAACTTGCCGTTAGTACACTGTATACCTTTCCAGTACACAATTGGGTTACACTTCTGTGTGCTCAACTGTGGCCTTTGCCTATAAGGGGCAAATCATCAAATTTCAAATGCGGTGGGTACGCCGCATTATCCCCAGTAAGGACGCATCTTCCCTGCACTAAAATCCTTTGTGCATTCACAGGTAGGTCTCATTAGGCATCAGCTGGATGGATAAATCGAAGTTAGTGAGTTAGCAATGGGGGAAAAGATGGGAGCTGCTGTTAACACCACACGACACAGCACGAGATGCACAGTGACTCGTGTGTCAAAACCAGAGCCGAGGCGGAAACCTGCATTCGGCGGAAGGCAGAGGTAGACCTCCCACTGATTTCGAGGGGGTCAGCATTTCAGCCCTTGCACCTGCTAGAGCGGGTCTTGATCACACATGTCTTCTGGACCATGAACTTCCTTTGAAGCCACCGGGAGTTCTGCATGGAGACGGGTTTCAACATCCAGTTTTCCAACAGATGCAACTGAGTGAGGACTTCATATGAAGAAGGGAAGCAGCAGCATAAGTGGATAAAGGGAGAGAGCTAACTGACTTTGGTCAGCTGTTCCATCATGCTAGTATTTTCAAAGACCATCTACACAACCATGAAAATTTAATCTAAAAGAGACGATGCTGTGGTACAAAAAGTTTATTTAGTCACGATTTTGTAAACATATGAGGTAAATTAACATTTACATCAACTTGTTTCTTACAGAATTTAATACACAAGGCACTTCTTTGAAAACAGCACTTTTAACTGTTTCTTAGTTGTTTCTATTGTTATTACAAGTTCCTGACAGCCCAGAAAACTTGTTGTGGTTATTGTCAGATTCCGTCATGTAAAAAACAAACATCCGGTAAGCAACAAGAAAGCTCTGAGTAAGCTTTCTTACGCTTTACAACCCTTTAACTGTGAGAAACAGTGTCAATGGGAATAGGAATACATTCTCCACTTTAAAATATGTTCACATATCTGGCATAACTCTTCAAGGACTGAAACTTCTGGAATTTGATTGGCATCTTACAACCAACTTAAAATGCAAACCTACAATTTCTTTTTCACTTCAGTGTTTTTTGCTTATGCAAATAGTCCCATTACCTTTAATGGTCTTATTTGCAAGAGTAAAATAACTTGCATGAAATTGTATTTGCAGGCTCAGAACCATATTTTTGGCTAGAAAGCAAAACATTTATCTTTTGTAAAATATTCTACAGTGTAACAGTGCAGTGTTTCTCCACAAGTATTTTGTTTGGAATTTTAAACCAGGCTGTAAATTTAGCTCTTAAAGGACATATGTCACAGCTAGTTTTTGTCATTGAACCTCTAAACACACAAGAAGGCATATCGATAATAATGAACCTTAATTTATTTGGTAATAACTGAGTTCATGATGAAAAGTACCTTTTTTTCCACAGTGTGCTCCCTATATACCCAGCTCACATATTTTAACTATACTGAGAAAACTGATGTTATAGATCAGTGATCAGGATAAATTGTCTTTAATGGTACTGCCTTCTGTCTGAAGAGTTTCTGTGTTATAGTAAGACATTTCTCTCTTAGGTTTAACATATTGGCAGAGTCATTCTTTTACTTCTTATACAAATGTAAACATAGAAAACAGTTTATTTCATCCAAATGTGCAATCTGAAATCAAAACCTGAATGTAAACTTCAGAAAATCAAAACTACAAGAGCACACTTTTCACAAGAAAAAAATCAAAGTAAAGGAAACAAAAACATTTGGAATTAAAAAAAAAAAAACCCAGCCTGTTCAAATCCACAGTGTTAGTGTCTGGATTAAACAAAAAGACCTGGGGGCTCAACGCTGTGCTTCTCCAGACTGCTGTCACCCACGTGAACTCAGGGGAATACAACAGTTTGTATCAGCTGAGGCGGTGGTCCCATGACTAACTACTGAAAACGGACCTAAGCACTGATCTGATTTTCAAAGGGTGCCTTAATTATTTTACTGATCCTACACTTACGTGTTCATACCAGAAAATAATCTCAAGAGCTGCAAAATGTCAGACATCTAATTAGCTCTCGGTGCCTTTATGAACAACAAATATACTGAGCCAAATCAATCCCTGGTACCACTTTGCACACAACTGGCTTCCAAATTACACCAGAACAGAACATAGTTCATCTGCTTTTTCAGTGCATGCTACCTATTTTAAAGAAGCTATGATTTTTCAATGCCAGCACATACCAACAAATTCAAGGAGCACTTTTTTATCTATGAAAATAAACAAGAGATTGATTTTCACAGATAAAATATTCCACTTTAATAAAGGGAAGGTTCTAGCAGGCTGTCTTCATTTAATCAAAATACAAAGGGAAGAAATGGGGGCTTTTAAATTGTCTGTACTTCATTTTCTTTTGTATTAACTGGCAGCTGCACTAATTAAAAAAGCCCAGTGACAGAAAACAGATCAGCTGTGCCCATGGCCAAGAAACTATGTATTTATCTCCAATGCAGATATGTTTTTATTATATTGTTGTAAAACTATTATGAAAAATGTACTAATGAAACCCGTGATTTGGAAAATGTGTTTCATACAACCACTGCCGTTGGGAAGGACCTCTGGAAGTCATCTAGCCCAACCCCCTGTGCTCCAAGCAGGGTCAGCTAGTACCAGTGACTTATTGCAGAAGGAGTAGCGCATCATACACCTGGTAACTCATTCAAGGAGTATCTTTTTTTCAGTTTTGTCCTTTTCTTTTCCATAGCTTACCTTTGCATTTTTTTTTAACTTCAAGTAAGACAGAGAACAATTTTCCCAAAATCATTCTACTCGAACAGCAAAAACAAGTGGGGTTTTTTTCAGCTAGCTTAGTATCAGGCATGATGTCGTTCTGACTTCTGCTTTTGCAATCACTTACCTCCTGGTTTCGTGTTAGGTGTGTGTATAAGATCTTTTGGGATTGTGGCTTAAACAGCCATATGACCAGGCTAAATCAAAGTATCATTTGCTACCAGTTCTCTCTTTGGAATTAATTTATGTGAAAAAGTAAATGGCTTGGAAATGATTTTTGCCAACAGACTCTGTTCTGCAAGTTAGTCAGTGTTTTTACATATTTTCTAGAACTATGGAAGTCTGCATAGTCACGCTTTACTCATAGAATGTAGAATTCAGTGATCCTCATTCATGAGTAAAGATGAATTAACGTACTCAAAACTGGCCACACCAGTAATATTTTTTTCAACAAATCTGACTCCAGATGTGATGCGGCAACTAAAAGCAACTGTAAGCACTAAGGGGGACTTCTGCCAAAACAGTTACCTGGGCTTAAATGAAGAAACAATTTCTGGACTCCAGCTGAAATTGTAGGTAACCAAGAAGCTTGATGCTGCACAGTTATTAAGCTGATCTTAAAAACACCACCTGTGAGCTGCAGCTTTGCTTTCTCAGACCAGCACTGCTTGGATGCGGAAGCTGCTCCGTCAGATTTCTCTTAGGGGTTGCAACAGAGTTACATTTCTACCCCCCTCACCCCCCGCCCGAGCCTCACCTAACAGGAAAAATTATCTTCTATAGCTTTCCAGCAGTTACTCTGCCTGAAAATACCATATATTCCACAAAAGCACCTGAACTCTCTGCAGGTCTAACCACACACATTAATTTGAAAAGGGCAGACTAGGTATCAGTTGATCCTAAGTTAAAGCTATCTCTGTTGTTATTTTTTATATACAATATGAATGCAGTCCTGCAGGACACGCTCTGTGAGGGTTGTACTAAAGTAAGGACTGCAAGATTCAGAGCTCCATCAAACAACAAGTCAGTTTTACTCTCAGGCGTTGATATAAAAAAAAGCACATATTCCAGGTGGTCCGGTTTATATAAATACACTCCAGAGAGACTTTGACTTCATTCTTCAGAAGCATAAAATAAAGGAAACTATAGCCCATGCATTTTGATGTACTAAAATATAGAGATGTATATTGCATTATTTCAGCAAAGGAATTACTTGGCTTTAGCAAAACTTACAAAACTGCTACTATCGATGCTAGTAAATCTAAAAATTTTGAGTGTTAAACTGCCTTTGTTTACATCTAGGCAACTTTATCAGCTTTAGGCTAAGTTCAGCACAGTTGCATGGATACAATAGAAAGGAGAATTCAGCTTTTGGCTTTCTTGCAGAAAGGGGTTTTATGGCTTATAACATAGAAAATTCACAAAAGCATGCCTGAAGCTGAACACTTAATAGTAAATATCTTTATTGTACTACTGTACATTGAATTTTAATGCAGTGTCTTCTCCCAAGATCAGTGGCAGCAGAAAGACTTCTCTTCACCCGGGTCACCAAAAGCAGGTCAAGGAAGTCATGGGACAACATGCCCAAGGGTTGCAGAACAGTGCCTCTGATCATGAGAAACTCTACTCAGAAAGCAGTAAAAATAAATGTTTAATCTTGAGTGGTGGGAATATATTTTAACTGTTGCATAAAATAAACACACTCAGGAAAACATTTAACAGCAGAGATAACTGGCAATTGTAACTGTTTGCTATAGGGTGACCCTGCTTTGCCCGAGTAAGGACTGCACTGCCAGGCCAAATACTTTGAAGATGCAAAAGTATCCCAGTGTGTTTGACTGCTCTTGTCCAATTACAGGACTTCCGATTTATAGCAGCAATAGGACTGACGCCAAGCTTCAGTTCTTTTGGCTTTTGCTTAGAACAGAAGTTGGGCCTAATCCTGCATTCCTTTCGTACGCAAACCCTCCCGAGCCTTATTCAAAATTCTGACTGATGTCTGTGAGAGTACTTATTACACAGGAATGAAGGACAGAGCCAGTTGTAAGGAAAGTTGCACCTTAGAAAAAAAATACCCAGTACTTTCCTCCACCCATTTTTAAGGTAAATACATGATTTTCAAAAGCAGGATTTAAATGTCTTTATCTAAGGCCCCAAATCTACATTCCTTCTGGCTCCCAAAACGCCATGTGAATGTTAGTTTTGCTTGAATAAGGCCTGCAAGATCCATCCCCAAATCTTGCTCCTTGTTAAATTGAATGAAAATTCTGCACGTGACTTCAGTGGGATCAGAATAGACCCTTCAGCCACTGCATGTTGCCCAGATACTTTAGCCACCTTTTCTGCAATGCAGTATTGTCTAAATCTGTTTTCACTGACCTGTAAGACACTACAGATTGTTGTTAGGAAAGGGTAGAACACAACAGGAAATAATGCTGCTTTGGGAATTTTACCATTAGTAAGTTTCTTTCCCCTTACATTTTCTTGGAAGATCAAAGATCAAACTAAAATGATTAAGTACACAGTCAAGTAACTTTAAACGTACAGATCAAAATTATTCTCAAAATGTTAAAATACTTAAAAATATGCACTCAAGTTTACTTCTAAAAAGCATTTTTCCAACAAACTTAAGCTGATATCTAACAGTCTAAAATGCAGAGCTGTACTTTATCCTATTGTTTGTCCACGGGCAACGTATGGGGCCACAATGTATTGAAATCATAATCCTTGCTTTCTGAAGAGAAATTGTTCTGTGTAATAATTTCTGAGGTGTGGTTTAAATTCCTGTCCTCCTCTAAGCAATTTCAGAAGTCATCTAAAATTATAATCAAACATGCTCAAACATATTTGTGGGCTTAAAAACATGGTGTGATCATGGTCGGCAAACACTGGATAGAAGGTCAAACCGAACACTTCCTAACAGGTCAAGAGTTAAAAAAAAAAAAAAATATAGAAAGATGAACTTCAAAAATCTATTACAGGGGTTACCTAAACTTTGCCCGGCCGAGGACCACGCTGGCGATTTGCCATGAGTACAAAGGCTTCGTTAAGTCATGTTATATGGAAGAGACTGAGTCACCTTTAATATGGCAAGTTGGTCCGTAGAGATGGCAGGTGCCAATAGGCAGTATGCCACCCTGATGTTTGCCATAGGGCTACGTAAGATTTAAGAGGAAGAAAATAAGTCATTGCATCCACTCATGTAGAGCTCATGTGAAAAAGGGTGGAAGTGAAGGCAAGGGCAAGAGGGAGATGATGGCCAGGCACATGGGCACTAGGGATACTAACATTTTTCTCAGATGAAAGTCAGCCTCAGGGCACTTGACTAGCTACCATCACCACCTGTTACCTGTGCAGGCCTCCCCTATGGCTGCCCTTTGGAGATCTGCCACGGACATGAAGGAAAGCGGGATTGGTCCCCTGGCCCATGGGCTGCGCTTTGGCCACCCCTGACCTATTAGAAAATGTTGATATTTTTCCCCACTACAACTCACAGAGTGCAAAAACAGCAAGCGTCAAAGTTTGAAACCCAGGCCTTCCCACCCACGCCAGGCCTAGCCTCCCCAGGCAGCTCCCCTGCCCACTCTGCCTTCCATCACCTGCTCCTCTGAGCAGAGGCGACCGCACTACACGGCCAGGTCGTCTGACCTGGCTCTGCAGCTGCTCGACTTACTGGCCCTGCTCAAGCGCCGTGTGTCTACGAGCAGCGGTGGCTCATGCATCTCCACAGTGGTGCAGGCAGCTGAGATGGGCCGTTCTTCTGACAGCTCCTCCTCACCCTCCACATCCCACTTGCTGCCGCTTGCCCCGCTCAGGCTGGTGCTGCTGCCACTGTTGGCCGCAGCGACGGGTGGCCCAGCTGGAGGTGGAAGTAGCTGCTCCAGTGGCTGTTCCTGCTCGGGAAGGGGATGACGGACACTGCTGGGGGTAGAGGAGCCTGCTGAGCTGGAGGGCGCCTTCCCCTGCTGCTCAGCTGCCATGTTGACCCAGTTCTGCTCGACCGCCAGGGCATGGCTGTTGCTGTTGAAGTAGTTGATGACGGCTGGTGTGGGTGTGGGGATGGGGGTCGGGATGGTGACAGGAGTGGAGATGGGCGTGGGAGTCACAGCACGGTGCCTCTCCTCAGGAACTGGTGGAGCAACAGGGTAGCTGGCCATGGAGGTTGTGTTGGAGGGGGGCCGTGGTCTTGGAGTAGCTGCAGCATAGTACGGTGCCATGGTCACTGGGGCCAGCAGCGGTGTGACAGCACGGGTGTCAGGCAGAACAGGAGGGGGCGCAGCAGTCGTTACCACCACGGGTGGTGCTGGTGGTGGCAGGGCAACAGGTTTGGATTCCCCTGTTACCATGACTGGTGTCATTGTTGCGACAGGCATCTCAAGGCTGTACCGGCTTGTCATGCCCTGCTTTAGCTTCTTCCACCCCAAGTGATATATCTCAAGCATGTTCAGCAGCAGGGAGACAGAGGCCACCACCAACATAAAGATGATGAAGATGGTCTTCTCAGTGGGCCTTGAGATGAAGCAGTCCACAGTGTGTGGGCAAGGTGAGCGGCTGCACTGGTAGACTGGCTTTAGCTCAAAGCCATATAGGAAGTACTGGCCTACAATGAAGCCCACCTCAAACAGTGTCTTGAAAATGATGTTGAAGACATAGGTACGGAGCAGGGCACCCCCCATACGGATTCTACCACGTTCATCACGGATCGGTAGCTTCTCCTTCCCCTTTTTGCCAAGAGGATCCTTGATGTTATTGCTGCCTCCTCCACCACCACTGCCAGATGCTGCTGCTCCTGGGTAGTTGCCATCTTTGACACTTCCCTTCTTTTTCAGCTCTTCTTTCTCTTTCCTCTTCTCCTCCATGCGTACAATGTGCAGCACATGGCCCAAGTAGATGAGGGTTGGAGTGGAGACAAAAATGATCTGCAGCACCCAGAAGCGGATGTGAGAAATGGGGAAGGCTTTGTCATAGCAAACATTTTCGCAACCAGGTTGCTGAGTGTTGCATGTAAAGTCTGACTGCTCGTCTCCCCAGACCTCCTCAGCAGCAGCCCCCAGCACCAGTATCCTGAAGATAAACAGTACCGTCAGCCAAACCTTTCCAATAACTGTGGAGTGCTCCTGTGCATTCTCTAACAGTCTCCCCAGAAAGCTCCAGTCACCCATTGTTTCAGATTTCTAACCTACAATAAGAACATTAGAGCAATTAGAGCAATGTTAAAAAAAAAAAATAATCTTAGAACTACACAGTGCCAGGGCAGAACAGATTGATCCTCAACAAATGACATTTCTTAAGTGCACTTCCTTTTGCAGAACATTGCACACCTATGGGAAGAACTACACAATCCTGTGACCACGCAGCCATGGGTTTTGGTGAGCACAGAAGTGGGATGTTTAGTGCTTTCACCTAGCCGACACATGTTTAAGTGTCTATACAACATGACAGGCAAGAAATATTCATAACCTGAACTTCTACAAGATTTAAATATTTTAAAAACATGATTTCTCTGTTTCCTCCACCTGAGATGCCTTGCCTATTTTTAGCAAAGAACAGATGGAAATCAGTTCAATTAAACAGAATATTCCTACTGTTAGTGTGACTGCACTTGTATCAGTGTGTGATACAAAGTTTGCCTAACTAATCATTTTATTGTTATCAGGACTTATTCACTCCAGCATTCAGGAGGTTAGTAATGTCCCAGGTCTCTGCTATTTTCATACTGTATAAACACAGAAAAATAATTACTCAAAACCTCTGGAATTTACAATTTTATTTTGGAATGTGTACACCAACAACCACCATGTTCTCAAAGCCTACTGATGTTTGAGATTGTTTATTTCTAAAAAGAAAGAATTATTGGAATGCTATGTTTCTATGCTATTTCCCTTATTGTCCTACCAGTTGGTGTCACTGAACCACATGTACTACGTTATTTGAAAAAAAAACCAAAACCAAAGCCCAAAACCAAAAC
>VZTL01031653.1:0-12635 GCA_013400535.1 Scopus umbretta
AAATTCTCATTAAGTGCTTCTAAGCCCATTTGATACTGATGCTCCAGAGCTTTGTAAAGTTGATGATTCCAGTGCTGTCTCCAAGCTTTCATATCACATGATTTGAAACCCTAAAATTTAACAATCTTTATTTTTTTTTTTTTATTCCTCAAACCATAATTATAATCTGAAACTGAGCAGAGTAGAATACCTGAAGACCAAGATCTTAGTAAAACTTTAATAAGTATCACACTACTGGAACAGGCTCGCCAAGGAAGTGGTCATGGCCCTAAGCTTGTCAGAGTTCAAGGAGTGTCTGGACAATACTCTTAGTGATATGGTTCGGTTTTAGGTAGCCCTGCGAGGAGCAGGGAGTTGGACTCTATGGACCCTATGGGTCCCTTCCAAGTCAAGATATTCTATGATTCTATGACCAGTTTGAGTATTAAGAAGATCTAGAGCTATTACATTTATTTCAAATGAATATAGGAATACAAAAAAATCCAAATAAAGCCAGTTGCTATGGCAGTTCAGCATAACAACTTCACTGAGGTTAATCTCCCATTGGTTTACTATAAGATTCTTAAAGGTTACTCTAAAATGCATGGGACTCTGATAGAAATAAGATACAGAGCTGGCTAAATGAGAGATCTAAACCTGTATCAGACCTTTTATTTTCCTATGATACTTAAGCTACTTTTTATACAGTATTTCAGAAAGTTCTTGCGTGTTTCCACAGATCAACATTAACTAATAAGTAGATATAAGAATTTATCTTAAAAAATTCCGAATTAGTATAATAAAGAATTTTCATTAGAACCTGCTACATTGCACTGTAAAAACGTGTAAAGCCGTATCATACACTCAAGTCTGTAAGTGGTCATTCGTAAGCCATCCAAGGATTTTCAAAAGGGGAATACAAGTTAAAAAAGAAATTAGAAACTTCTTCCAGCTTAATGTAGAGCAGAACTTCCAGGTTCTGTTCTTATTTAATTGGACAGATTTTCAGCCAGGGCTTTGGAGGCAGTCCAAGATTGCTGCAGGAAGCTACACAGTTAATGTCTGCCCTACAATTCAAGGCTCCCCAGAGGAACTCTTCCAACAGAAAGATTCCAGAAATTAAGAAAATTTGGAATTGTCTCAGTTAAGCCTTCAGATAATTATAAATAGGGGTCTTGCAGAAATACGGAAAATCTTGATGACAACAGCAATAAGACTATACCATCTTGTAATTTTGGATGGTGAAAACAGGATAGACTTGGTTAAGTTTTATCACTTCTAGTCAAGTATAAAAAAAAGTGAATGAATACAGTTTAGTTCATTTACCACATAAAATATTCTGTAGTACCAAATCAATTTTCAAACGGATCTTAAAGCAAATATACACTATTAATTTGAAGAAAATACACTGACTTCAAGATAAAAATGTGCAAACTACATTTCAAAACAAATTACAAAACAAAAGCTGAATCAGTGCACTATATACCATTCATATTACATTGAGAAGATGGAAAATCTATAGGAAAATACAGTTAAAATATCGCATTTTAACTGGCATATTGACTGGCAAATGCCAACTAAAATAATCCAGGTTTGCATTAAAAAGGCTAAAAACATCACATCCATCTGAGAATATAGCTCCCTTATTGCTGAACACTATAGGAAAAATTAAACTGACTTGAATGGTACCTCGAAATAGCTTAGGTGATACTACTATCTCCAGTTACTTTGATAAGATGATATTCTTTATCAAAGTCTTAACCATCTTACTCAATGGTCTTAAGTGTCTTTTCCAACACAGATGATTCTATTCTAAAAGTTGACATTTGATAAGTGAACAAGAAGAAAATGTGGATTTTTCATTATTTCAGGCAGAAATGTATTTTAATTCTAAATGTTACACATTCATTCTATTCTGCTGGGGGATCACCCATATCTGTAGCAATTTCTTTATTTTACCTTGCGCTAGTGGCTCAGACACAACTGATCTACACGACCTAAGGTTTTCCCATTTTTTCATCTAACCCCTGTCATCTGACCATGTGTTGTTCTTCTCCCATTACTAGTATGACATAAAAAAAGATTATCCTTATCCTCCTCACCTGAGATTTTACCTCACATGTGGCATCAACTAAGTAGTTCACAGTCAGTTTTCCTGAGCTAGCTAGTAACACCTTAATCAAAATTAATTCAATCATGCTACTTTTGAGTCTTAAATCTTGATTACTGTTGAAAAGTCAAATGTTCACAGTTTGCAGTAAGATAATGAAACCCTGCCTGTGACTCAAGGCTGGCAAAACCAGTTCTGAGCTCCTGGAGTCCATCTTTCCAACGCTGCTGCTGACGAAGTAGATCAATATTCATGAGAGATATAACCTGTTAAAAGAATTTTAAAGGATAATAAACATATTCATCACCACATAAATGAAAGAAAGCGTAAAGTAAGCAGTAAGAGACATTATTTCAATTTCACCTGGAAAATATACCTTTTCAATAAAGTTTGTGTGCCACTTTCTTAGTTTTCTGTTTTCAGTGGAAAGCCGTTCAGCAGCAGCTTGGAGTTTTTGGATATAAGCTTCCAATTCTCTAGGATTATCCCATGTTATTTGAGCTTTTCCTCCAGGACCAGATTTTGAATGCTGGAAAAACATACAATTTTTGTAAGGTTTAATGATAAATGTAGTCTACCAGCTAGCATACGGGAAGTGATAATACGAGAAAGTTGGTTTTAGTCCTAGTAAAAAATGGAGGACCTCCCTCTCACTACTACACTAGAGACTTAATAACCTGGCAAATCACAGACACGTGGGCATATCATCATAGCTACATCAACGTACTGGGGAAGGACTAATGCAAAACCCTTAACATATCTTGAACTAAATCCACTGATGTTGAGACTCCTGCCCCACACACATAAGCAGACATCTTAAGCTGAGAGGACACCTTACCTCCTCCCTTGTTGCGTCTCTTGCAACAGACCACCTTCGGCTGAGGTAGCCCGGAGGCCCAACACCCCGCCTCCGGGCCAATGAGCACTGACCCCAATATGAGGATGCTACAAATGGCGGTTATTAATAGGTTGCATAGCAATATATACGCCGCTGCCTTTCGTTACCGCCCATAAGCTATACGTCACGAGGGGTAGGAATACACATGTCAAAGGGGGGGAGGCCCCTGTTCTTTCCGTTACATCGCGTGATCTTCCGACCTCTATCCCCTACATTCCCTTCCTCTTTGTTCTGCACAGACGAAAAACCAAAACATCACACTAATAATTACTACCCAACTTCACCTGTTTATCATGAAATAAATTCTTTAAATGACATGGTAAAATTCCACTGACTCATAAGCAGCCTTGAGGAGTTCTATTTGTCTGGGCTTTTTTATCAAGATTCTGGGATTTTTATGCATTTTGCTAAGTTTACAGTAGAAAATCAGAAGAAAACAGCATCTCAAGTTCCATAACTGGACCTATTCCTAAAAGATGTAGGGCAGAAATCGCGTCAAATATGAGAACATGTTGTGCCTTTGAACACTTCTGCACCATCACTGTCTTAGGGTCTGCACTGAAGGAATCTGTGGCATAATCTGCAGTCAGCCCAAGGAAAACTTAAGAGACAGTTTGGGAACTTTATCCAGGACACTTTTGAACCTACAGTTTGGTCTGGACTCTCCATCATTTGATGTGAACTAATCCCAACCCCAACATCCCTTCTACTTTCTGTCCCATTTTTATACTCTGTCTTGCAAAAGAGTTCTCAGAAGCAAGTTTCCAATCGTTTCTGTAATGCTTGTGCTGGAGACATTCTTCTCTCGCCCAATACAGGGTTTATGGGCATGTTATAATTCTCCAGCCATTCTCATATTGTAAAAGTTTTGGAATAGAGTGGAGCGCTTCAAACTGATCAAAACTAGTAAACTGAAATTCGTGATATACATGTTTCTCCAGACATAAAACAGACACATCATGTTAAAAAACGTAGACGGTAGTGTAATTTTTAAGTTTGTATTGTCCTTAAAAGAAGCTAAAACTTCTCTAAGTACGGTGAACTTCCTAGCAATTACAAAAAAAAAAATTCTTCTCAGAGCAACTATATTATGTCTGAACACCAACCCACCGTAACAAACTGCGTGCATAAGCCAATAATCAGGTAGATCCACAGATTCTCTACTCTTAACCTAAACCAGAAACTATCTACTTTCAACCTGCCCAAAACATGAATTAGAAATATTCAAGATAATTACTAAATCCACAGAGATTTAATAACAGTCAAAACAGTGAAACCATTTCTTAATACTAATATATCTCCAGAACAAAGTATATGCAATTTTTACTAAAATAAACCAAAATAATATTGTTTAGAACTGCTAAAACAGGAGTTACATTCCCAACGATTAAGAAATTGACTACATTGTGGTTCATGTGTAAACTCAAACACTAGAAATAATTCCTGAGAGAGCATATTACACTAATATCGAAAGTAAAACAAAATAAGCTGTTGTTTAAATGACAATTTAAAAAGGCCCACTGATTTCAATAAAAGCTAATTAAACAGGTGGTGTTACTTGTATGGGAAGGCTGCAGTTACAAAGTCCAGCAAGAAACACAGAAAAAGGAGCACAGAATATGCACAGATAACATTGAAATTAAAAATACAAAGAGAGAGGAATTCTTTCACCTTAATTATCTGTTCAAATGCTAGAGCAGACTGTAACATCATTGGCTTCTGACTCTCAATCATTTGTTGATCAATAGAATTATAAAAATGTGCCACCTGTAAAAATGGAGAGATTAAATTCACAAGAACAGACAGAAATATTTATATGCCAATAAATGTAGTGCAGGCTATTTCTGAAAGTATTGCCCAACCAATACTATTAAGAAATGAGAATTAACTCTACTAGTAATACATTTACAAAAATAAAGTACTATACAATGCTAATGTGGTCCTATCTTCTTCTAGTGATGAACTCTCATAGCAAAAGAGACTGCTGCTTACACGTCTGAGGTGACTACACTTCACCTTAAGTGAAAACTAGCAAAGGTGAGGACAACCTGGTCCATTTTATGACATTTTCCTTCGGTTATAATAATCAGAAATTGAGACTAAAACCAAGAGATCAATGAATTACTTGTCCTATTTTTGTATATTCATATAGTAACTTCACATGGCTTTAATACTATAATTCATTTCGTTTCAAAAGACACATTCCAAAATTCTAAAGTATTTCTTTATTTTAGTTCTCTTTTAAGGACTCAGTACATTTGTTCAAGAAACAGGTCACTTTCATACAGATAAACACAACAAAAAGCTTAACCACATAGTCAGAAAAGATAATAGTCTAGAAATGTCCTACTACTGAAGCTGGGAAGTCAGAACAGGAAGTTATTACGACATTTAATCTTATACCTGTTTGAGGATGACTGCCTGCTTACAGAACTTCTGTGCAGTGTTTGCAACATGCTGTATTTTAGCTGGTATAGCAAAACCAAGTGCTGATAGCTGACGTACTTCTCTTAGGAGAGTCACCAAACGATCTGAATAAAGTATGTTTAATGTTCCAAAAACGTGATCCAACTCCATTACAGGACTATTAGCTTGGATGCTAAACCAAAATCAAATTAAACATATTATCGAAGATAATTTGATATTGGCCCTTTCTTAGGTGGATTTTATAATAATATAATAAACAATTCTAAAAACTTTGATGTCATTCTATTACATTTTTCTACGTTTGTTAACATTTTTATTTACTTGAAAGTTATTCTAGTAAATTTCCTCTTCATTCAAAGCCAATGAAGAGAAGAAAAAAAGAACAATGCCAACTGGTTTTGCTCACAAAGTTTTTCTGGCTTGTTACAATAGTTAACATGTAACTCACAGCTAGACAGTATTTCTGGAAACCACTGGACCCATCATACGCTCTCAAGCTGGCACTTTACAGGCCTCAACCTTCAGCACTGCAAAGGGGAAGAAATTGTCTGAGGGAACTGATCCAAGAACCAGGGCTTGGATCAGTGAAACGTTTGATATACACAATCATATGCTAACAGGAATATCAGCCTATCTTTAGATTTCACTCCAGGTTTTTTTTCTGCTGTAATTACTTCTACCACCATCCTTTTAGACTTCTTTCATAAAAACTCCAGCTTTACTCCTTTTTGTATTCCCCTTTGCAGTGAGCTACCTTTTTTCTTCTCCATTTAATTAATCATAGAATCATTTCAGGAAGTTGTAGAGCGTGATGAGGTCTCCCCTCAGCCTCCTCCGCACATCTTTAAAAATCTCACGATAATAAAATTTGATGGTACTAATAAATTAGATGGTTGTTAACATATTGGAGTGCTGAATCTGCTTATTTGTTTTTCATAAAATAAATGTTTATGTATAAGTATCAACTCCTGTATCCTCTGAAACTATGGACAAACTTTTTTTCAAAGAAAGTTTGCAACACTCAGAGATACAGACAGAAGCTATGTGGCCAATCAATTTAAAAAAAAAAAAAATTGTTAAAATATATTTTAATATCTCATGAAGTAACTTCATTACTTTGGGGAACACAATTCATGAGGTTTAAATGTATTTTCTTACCCTTCTTTCATCTGCTCTATTTAGACTGCAAAATTTCTTGTGAATAGCAATTTATTTGTTACTCTACATGTGTCATCCGTATATCACAGCTATTCTCTAATCTCATCTGGTTTCTAGACATTATCACTATATGGATTACAATGAATAACAAACAGTAACAACAAGCAAACCAAACATGTCTTTCATTTCAGGTGTTACTCGAAACTGCAAGATTAACTGTATACTTCACCCTACCAACAAAGCCTGGCAGGATGATGAAATGATAATCAACTCTTCCATTTTGTTTCTCCACTCATTCTCAGTTCTGTAAAATTTTTTATTTCCTTCATCAAGTTCTATTGAATTACACCACAGTACAGATTTCAGCATAAACATTATTTAAACAAAGATGTACTTACTGAAGTCCTGACTTGGGATTTGACAATTCTGACTGGATATTCCTAGACCAATCATCAAATTGTTCTTGTTCATATACCTTTAACTGTTCCAGAAAAGAATCTGCACTTTGATGAAAAGTCTGAAATCCAGACAAGTCAGACAGAAGAGTCTCTGCCAGCTTGACAGCATCATCCACCTTAAGCACAATCACAAAGAAAGGAAGCTTAACTTCCCAATATTAATTAGAAAAGAAAAATCACCACGATGAAAACCAGTATTATAAAACATCCAAGTGGGATTCTAAAACAGATTAGGAAACAAAAGTGAATCCTGAATTGCATCCCAGATGTTCAAACTCCCACAAGAGTAAACTGGGTCTGAATAAATTGTCCACCACAGGGGTGTCTACCACTATTAAGATACCCCAGAGTATCCCACCTAGTTTTTAGTTAATTGTCCATAAAAGTACAGATCTCCCACGCGTCTTTTGTTGTATCAATAAGGTCCATGTCAATACTTAAGGTATTTCAAATGGGATTTCACATCTACACACAGACAAATCTATCAAAACCCTAATCAATACAATCAGTGGAGATTTGAGAGCAATGGAAATATTTAGCACAGCCTACAGTAGACACACGACTGACACACATCAGCTAAACAGCTCTCTGGGTCTTTAGTAGACCAAGCAGAAGAAATAATTGTGAAACCTGAGCTGCTGCTCTTCTCTCTGTAGGACACGTAACAAAGTAACACCTCTAAGGCTTCCACCCCTTCTCACACTCAGATGAAATGGGCCCTTGAGATTTCAGCAAATCAGAGGCGAATGCCGCAAAACTGAGCTAATAGTTATTCTGGAATAAGTAACTTCTATTCACATCCAAATCTATAGTTATTGTGAATGGCACTTATGTTTACAGAAAACATTTTGCTTTTAACTAGTCAATACTTTCCAAAAAAAGTTCCAGAGTTTCCAACTAAAGTGTAAACATAAACTAACAAAAATAACATAAGTTAAAACAGAGTCAAGTATGTTTTAAACACATTCTGTCCTAAGAGAACACAGAATCGTTCGACATTTATTTCACTACAGTCTCCATAGTAAATCCCCTGGCAGGCACTGACCCAAAAAAGTGCAACCAAGAAATCTCTCTGATTTCAAGGGGACACTACACAGGTTAGTAGTAACCAGTGAGAATTAGGACATCAGAATCTCGCTATCTGTAAATCTTAGAACTTTACAATGCACACTGGAGGGTAAAATTTAACAAAAATGCCTCCTCTCAGAATTGTGGTCTTTTTTTGCCAAAAAAATTTAAGTCATAAAAGCAGGCAATTCAGTGTATTCTGGGTCAGTTGTTAAAATTAATCTTAGCAAGCAGCGCCGTTGATTAGGAATCTTGATTGTATAACTCTTGGGAAGCCCACAGTTTTTCTGTGGGGAATTCCCCACAGAAATCTCAAATACCATGTTTTACGTTCTGTGATATTATTGTGTCAGAACGGAATCTGTTACCTTCAGCTCCAGCTGCCGCACCCATACAATATTATTGACAACTTCAGAAAGGTTTTTGCCTGACAGTGGTCCAGAAACATCACCAGGAACACCATGGCATCGAGTTTCAAAGTCAGTCTGATAGTCTAAAATAAGCAAAAGATTCATGTTAGACCAGACACCTAATAGAACAAGCTTAAAATTATTATTGCAGTTATAAAAATATACTAGGGATAATGACATAATTCTAAAAGTAAAGAAAGAATTCTAGTATTTGCAAAAAACCTAATGCAATTAACTACTTTTAAATACATTGTTACCTTTGACATAATCTTGAAGTCTTGCTAGCAATGTTTCCCTTTCAAAAAGTAATTCCTTGCTGATATTTGGATGCTTTATCAGTTCCTTGTATTTCTGAAATGTTTGAAGAAGCTGGAATGTGAAGTTTAAAACAGTTATCTCTTTCTCCTGAAAAAAAACCTGAACATATTCTGACACTACTCATTAGTGGTGTTCCTAAGTACCGTCTTTGGCTCTACATACTTATTCCTGTGCTCTGAACTGACTACTTCAGAAATCAGTAACTTTATCTTTAGGAAAGTTTTCAGACTTCAATAATACCCATACCTGCTGAGGACTGTCCTGAATTTCTGAAATAAATTTCTTCAATTTGTTTGCTATTTTTTCTTCTGCTGGTGCAATAATTCTTTCATACTGAGAGACTGCTGCTTTCCATAATGGCTAGAGATAATGAGTTCATGTGTTAGTTCATTACTATCCATATACATCATAAAAAGTCACAGAAAGAATGTGAATAAACTAAAAATAAGCATTATACCTCTGTGTAAGGATTATAGTGTACAGGATTTAGGCCAGCAAAGGGTTCAAACGTTTGGGCAAGATGTAAAGCATTTTGTTCTCCAGCTGGCAAAAAGAATGTAAGTTTTTCATGCAGTGTTCTAACGGTTAGCACCTATAATAGAAAAAAAATGCTTGATATATCCAACATATTTTTACATAAAACATATTTAGAAGCAAAAAACACAAGCAGCACATCCCATCCCTCTCATTTTTACACAAAACTTTTGAAAGGCTCAGACAAACACAGATTATGGAATGCTATCTGACTCCGAAAAGGCTATACAAGTGTTTTAAATCCCTTTTCTAACTCAAAACAATGTTGTTTAATTCTGTGTCCAATGAAATAAATGCATACAATTCAAATCTCTACCTCATCAAGACGTTTGCCAAGTTTGGCTAACGATTCAGGGAAATATTTCTCATTTTTCCATGGATGTAGAGTATAACGCTGCCACAGTTGTCCAGTTAGGTACTCACAAGCTGACACCCACTGTTCACAAATCAAGATGCCAGCCTTTAGATTTTCTTTAACACTGTGAAAAGCATCCTCCCACAAATTCAAAGTTGCTAATTTTCTCTGAACATATCTACCTAGCGAGCCACCTAGAATACAAAAAAGTATACAAAAGCAATGTTATGTTTGTTTAAAATAATTCCTTTAAACACTACACCACGTTCCAATCACGTTTTTTAAAAACTAGTGTAATGTCTTGATTTCAAACCACACAAATGTATCAGTAACTGATTATTTTGTTTCAGATTCAATAAATCTCTCGCACATTTCCTAGTCAAACAGAGGTTGGTCCAACGTCAGAAGCTGATGGACTTGGATTCTGGAATCCACACACAAGCATCTGTCTTTATCAGCAGTAATGGCAGTAGCTGGCTGCCCCCAGCAAACCTTCCCCGCATGCACACACGCATCTGGCAGCAGGAGACAAATTCACTGTCTTATGCCTGTCCCAAAACATGGGACTGCTGTCGAGAGAGTAAGAGGAGCAACCTCTCTGCACATCGGGCTCTCACCGCCACACAGACTGAATCAACCTTCAAATGGGGATTTATGTACACAAATTTTCTCCTCTGAGAGAAAGACAAGGAGTCAAACAGAAGAAAGACAAATCCAGTCCACAGGCCAAAAGGCATGCAACTCCGTCCTGTTACTACCGATCATCTTCCCAAGCATGTGTGAAGGCGTCTACCTGTAACTGGCTGAATTATCGGATGCTATAAGGCAAATAACATTCATGGATCATAATTACAAGAAGAAAGCACCTTAATGCTATAGGCTATCAATCACTGGTGCCTTTAGGAGGAAGAAGGTCTCTGCCCAAGGATTCATTTCACTTTTTCTCAACTGTTCATTTAATAAAGACTACGTAAAGTTTTACCTATTACATCCAAGAGGTTATGCATGCGTGACTGCGGATAAGGGTCATGTTCTGTTTGTCTCCACACTCCATCAACAGTATCCTTGGTAGTCTCCACCAGATCCACAACTTCAAGTAATGAGA
Source organism: Scopus umbretta (assembly GCA_013400535.1). NCBI lineage: Eukaryota > Metazoa > Chordata > Aves > Pelecaniformes > Scopidae > Scopus > Scopus umbretta. The sequence goes on from VZTL01031653.1 coordinate 10,821, forward strand.
GACTATCCAAGTTGTAATAATCCTAGGAAAAAAATAGCCTTAATGTGATTACTTTGCAACTAGTATTGTAGAAACATTTATACTTTTCTGAAGCTGGCAAATGCCGTAGTTTCCTGGGTTTTATTGCTCAACAGGATATGGCATAATCCTCTCAAAAAACAAGCATTCATGTAGGTTTATTCATGTGAAGAATGCATTGATATCTGAAGCGCTACTCAAGGAAGTGCTTTACGGGTTGCCAAAAATTTTGCACGATAGCATTCATTATTACCGCCTGCATGTTCAGTTTGCCTCTTTATAATTTCATGAGTCAATTTCTAGTTCACAAACTGTAGCATACTGTTGTATTTCTACAGCAGTTCTTAGTATTCAATGGCAAAATCTGCTCCCAATTAAATGCTGCACCATTGTCACCAGAAACTACACAAATGTCATTTAAAGTAAAATTTGGCCTAAGAAAAAATAACTAAATAGTTACGTACTCATATATTTGAAAAGAGTGTACATATACTGACATATATTTCATAAGAGTGTTTTTTACTAAGTCTACAAATATATTACTGATAACACACAAGAAAACATACTTTTGCAATGTCCTCAAAGAGGTCTTTAAAATGAGAAGCTCTCTCTTTACTACACCATTTACTTCCATGATGAGCACATTCTATCCAGAACTGAAATTCATCTGTTGGTGTAAGTATAGCTGCAAATAATGACGGAAAATGTTTAAATATTAAATACACAAATGGTCACAAAATATTTTCGTCAGAACATATTTTCCAAAGCAAATTTTTACTGCATGGTTATTTAATTATCCTTCCAACTTCCGACTCTGACTAGATGTAGCATCAAGTTCATACCAAGAGACCAGAGCTGATCATCACTCATTCCAATCTACTCACCACAAGCTGTTATATTTCACACTCTGCGGTCACTGGGATAATGAAGACTGAAAACTAAACCTGCAAATAAATTATGTACTCCTAATTTAATATTAACTATGAAAGATGTCACTGCAAAACAAACCTCGCACGTCATCTTCACTGAATTTTGTTCCCGTGTAATTAGGATCTGACCTTCTGAGAACAGTACTCAAGCCAGCTTCAAGCTCACTTAAAAGTTTTTGGAGTTTGGGATCAAACGTTTTACTCCATCGTTCATCCTGCAACGAAAACTTCAAAAATTGTGACTCACGTGATAGAACAATTACTAGTTTCCTCCCATTAATCTTAAAAAAAAAAAAATTATTCAGATTAACAGCATTAACCAACCACATGGTGGGCCAATGTAATAATTTATTTTTCTTAAAGTCAACAAGAAGCACCTTATTCTTTTCACTTAACAATTCACAATAATACTGTAAAATTTTTTTCATCACAAAATCAAAAGTCAGTTGTTGGATTTGTAAAGGCACTCTGCAAATGTGTTCAAAATTCTTTGTCAATGAATTAAGTTAAATAAATTTGTCATCTACTTCCATAGTAGAATCTGGAAATTGCTAGAATCAAATATTAAAAGTTACTGCGTTTTTCTGAAATGATTTTATGAATGTTATGACATACAAGAAATTAAAAATATTTAAATGCTGAAACTTTGCTTGTTCAGCTTGTGAAATACAGCCGTCGTCACCGTTTTTAACAAAAAATCCACAAAGGAAATATATTCTTTAATGGAACAGAATGAAAAGCCTCAGAACATTTAAAAAAAGCAAAGCTATGGAAAAAGCAGCTGTACAAATTAATCTAGAGTCTAGCACACCTATCTGCCACATATTACAGGATCGTAGTTTGCACAATATAGACCTATGCATTTCAT
>VZTL01031653.1:23230-36562 GCA_013400535.1 Scopus umbretta
TTTTTTTTTTTTTTTTTTAATTTTTGCATGAAGGAATGACACTAAAATGCATTAAAAGCCCAGAGTGTATTCTAAGTCAGAGTTATGTTACAGAATCCTTATTTCAAAATACGTGAAATGTCACATAAGATAATGGCATGAACATAGTTGGGTGGAATTCAGCTCCATAGTAAGACATCTGAATGTGTGGTTTATATGCAAGAACTGGATTTCTTAAACTCTTACTGCCGTCTTTGGAGATCTAGTCAATGTAGCGGAGCCTAGGGAGGTGTTCAGTTTGCCCTAAGACCTAGTGACTCATCACCTGAATTGCTCTTACGGGTTGGTTGGCTAGACCTCTACGAATGGCAACACCTAAAGCTTAGACACCTGACCCTAATGTACAGTTAGATGCCAACATTTAGTTGCCTGAATCTTGAAGTGATGTTCTTTTTGTGTATGTGTATATATTGTGCTGATGAAGTTTGCTTTTTACAGAGGAGAAAAATACATATATGATAAGGTATACGCTGTCAAGATTAAGGTGGATCAAGCACCAAGTAGCAGCTTATGAGACATAAACAACATAAGCTGCGAAAGTGAGGTTTCTAGTATATCCGTGTTGATACAGTCAATTCTGCCCTATATATATGTGTGTGTGTGTATGTGTATATATATATATATGAAAGTTGGGTGCCTGAATAAATGAGTCACCTGATGCTCTTTTCATAGTCAGCAGAGAGAAACAGATACCTCTATTGGGCACTTTATTTCAGCTATTTTAAACTCCTTGTTAGGATGAAATGAATAGCCCTCGGGAAGTGACTGTTTATCTACATTTGCTTTGAAGCCATTGGAGGGTGAATAACTTAGAGTTAAGCATTTAGGTTTACGTATCTGAATTAAAGGAGAAGCATACTCAATGTATTTGTCAATTGTAGGCTTCACAGACCTACAAAGGAAAAAAAAATTCTAGGTACAAAATGAAGGTGAAAGAAAAAGGATTATAATTCATGATTTTATTAAACTCCACAGAAGTCATTGTTTGAATTGGGTAAATACAAAGAATTTAATGTGTAAGGAAGTGAGACATAAGCAGCTGTATTGTCTGAGGAATTCCCTCTGGTTATCTTTTTTTAACCCTAGAATTTGAGCCTTAAAGTTGAGCTTTTGAAAATGAGTGGCCAGGTAAAGGGGAGAAAGCCAAATTAGATTCTGAGGGAAAGATAAGGCCATGATCTCGCATTTTTAGATACAAGAGAAGTCCCAAGAGAGGGAAAGGCAGGCAGGCAGGAAAGTGAGGTTTGTAGCTTCTTGCTGTTTGCAGAATTATTAGTAAAAACAACTGATTTGGGTTGGTTTTCATGATAGCCTGATATCACCTGCTTTTTCAATGAGCTTTTTGCTTGTTATTGCCTTTCTTTCTGTTACTGTTTGTGAGGCTAATGCAAAGCATAGTGTAATTTCCCCCGCCCCGAATTTTTATGCCAGCATGGCATTCAATGTATACTGGAATCTAAATAATTTCTGGTGTCCAGACCTGTAAATCAGTTGACATAGTGAAACTATAGCATTGTCAGGACATGGAAAAGATGTCTCTTTGCTGTCTTAAGCCGTTACTTCCTTGGACCTCTGTATGTTCCAGTTACAACATGGAACCTAAATTTGAGAAGATCCTGTCTCAATGTTTGAAGAGAGTAGATGGGCTAGATGAATATAACTTCTTTTTTTGCAACTGGAGGGCTGGATGATGGCAGGGGAACTCTTTTGTAGATTAAAAGACCTTTAAAACTACTTTATATACTACCATTAAATGCTTTTGGTTTAATGTTTGTATACATCTTACTTGTCTTTTACTAAAAAGAAAACTTAGTATCTGTGAGTAATTATGAAATACGAAACATTGGAATATCTGTGTAGGAGTTACTGAATCATCACTCTGTGCATCACTCATGTTAGCTATGCCTCAAATGAACTCTCTACCTCAATAGAAATCAAAAGAGGTCTGCTTTGTGGTGCTAATTTAAGTTTTCATATAAATATGAAGTAGGGATGTGACAAGAATGTAGTAAGCTAATGTCTCGTTTTGTTGATCTTGAGGTAACCTTATTTAATGCTACTTTTCAGTACAGGCAGTTCAAGAATCTTTTCTAGTCTCTGTACAGGAGTTTGGTGTTATTTCACTTGTGCTAATTAGAAGGTTGTTCTGACAAAAAAAATACTGTTAGGAAGATTATTTTAAGTATGGGTGACCTTGGTTGTCTTGTTTACGGTGCAACCACACAAGCAGCTATATCTCTGTAAAAGAGGAGTTTGACAGCCCTTTACCTCACTAATGTGAAGAAATTCAGTGGCCAGGTATGGAAATGCCTTAAATGGCTTTAACAGAGATATGTCCCTGCATCGTGCTTCAGAGGATGGTGCCTGTCTGTTCAACTGTGATCCGTTTGACTGTTTAGTTTTAACTAGGTTGACAATAGTCTTGAAGTTTAGTAATTGCACATTTTCATACCAACTTTTTCAAGAGAATTGCTTCTGCATTAAAATACATGTAGCCAGTAGTACAGTAGACAATAACAGGAATTTTACTTTGTACTTACATTTATGATTATTTGAACAATTGTAACAAAATATTTTGTAAGAAATTTAAACATAATGAATTTTTGTTTATCTGTGGTATGGTAAATAATCTCAGTCAAATTACATTTGACAAAATGTGTGGTAAACCCATTTTAAGTAGATTATATATGTCATTAGTACACTAACAACATAAGCATTTAGTTAGGTGTTAGACAGATAGATTTGTCCGCAAATGTAGAAGCCAATATTATTGCAGTATGAAGGTTTGAACATAGAAAGGATATGAATATAAAATGAGATGCCTTTGTAGCATAGCATAATACCGCTTTAAGGGTTAAACGGTAGAATGCATAGACCAATTAGATGGCTGAAGACCAAAAAGTAATTTTATCTTTAGTTAAATTTACCAAAGCTTTTTTAACAGGATCTCTTTTCAACTTAATGCATAGTTTATTGCAAAATACATTAGTTCTTGTCACCTGAATGGGCAGTCTAATTAGCTAATAGTTTTATTTATTTAGCACTGATCTTGGCTGGGAATCAGTGCTGCTTTAGCTAAATGCTGCTAGAGACAAGAAGTAACAAAGGACTCCATCAGCTGGAGTTGCTATGTTTCCCTTGTTGCACACACCGGGCTGGCAGTCCTGAGGAACAGGCAGTATCGGCTGTGGGCAGAGTACAGCATCAAAGCACAGCGTCTCCGCATCCGCTGCGGTGCTCCGGAAGGGCCCTTGCCATGGGCTGCTGTGACAGGTCCAGGAGGAGCTGTTAAAGATGCAAATCTATTCTCTGAGAGGCAGGCTGCCAGAAGGGGGGCACCTTATCAAAGGAAGTATTGATGTACATCTGCATTTCTGGAAGTATTGCTTCTGTCACACGGGATACAGGGCAAGGTGGATTTTTTTTTTTTTTTAAGTCATGGCAGCTATATTTTATAAGAAGAAAATGTGATATAACAACTATTCTTTTGTGTGAGTGTTTCCTGGAGGATTAGCATGTGTCAATGACATTCTCCTCTGCTACTGTTGGTAAATCTAGCCCATTTTCTATTTAGGAACAAAAGGTCTTGGTAAGTAAAATACATGGAGGCCTTCTTTTCTGCCAAAGGGTTATTTATCCTGTCGACTAGCAGACCTGTGCATTCTCATACCCCCTGTGAGTTTTCAGTTGAATAGCTATGGACTAATCCAGGTGATAGGCTTATCAGAGCTTGCATTTATCAGTCATAAAACACGAGCAGACTAGTATGTTTTGCAGTTTGAGTAGCAGCTCAATCCTGCTACTCAAACATGTAGTCTTGAAATGTATGTTTAGGCTTTCTTTTTTTCCAAAGAGATACGGCATAAAGCACTTATTTACAGCTGGATTTTACCACCTTAGTGCACACTGAATACTGTTTTCTCCAAACTTTCATAGTGATTGAAAAATAAGATAGTGATGGGTATGAATATAAATTGCAGAGTATGGCATAAAAAAGTAGTATTTGAGAAGCAAAGCAGATACTTTTGTATTATGTTGCTGATACATTTTTTAAAAAACCCCTTGCTTTCAGAAGCCAGGCATTCGTCACTTCAGTAAGCTGCAAATGCTGAGCGTGTTCAGTGTTCTTTAAGTCGCTATCATAGTATTACTCCTGTATATCTGATGATTGCATTTTGGTGATTTTAATCTTTTATGTTTGCTGGCATTTTTTTCATTGTCCAAATGTTTTGTTTTGAAGTTCTAAAGTAATTTGTTTTTCTTTATTTTAAGGTGTGACTGTACAGAAAAATTACAAAGTAAATTTGACTTCTTGCGGTCACAATTGAATGACATTTCATCCTTTAAGAATATCTACAGATATGCCTTTGATTTTGCAAGGGTAAGACTACTGGAATGTTAGAGCAGTTCTTATTTTAATTATTCAACAGGCTTGTACTTGAGTGTTTTTTCTGCTTTCTTTATTCAACCTTAGGATAAAGACCAGCGAAGTCTTGATATTGATACTGCAAAATCTATGTTAGCTCTTCTGCTTGGAAGAACTTGGCCACTGTTTTCAGTATTTTATCAATACCTGGAGGTACAACTTTCCTTGACTTTCTGAATGATGGCATAGTAATTGGGCTGTTCTGTGGAAAGATTTCAGGGTTTGTGTTATTTTGCCCAAGAATCTATCTGTATTGCTCCTCTTCCCTTGCTCGATGTGCTTATGGAACAGTGATGCTCTTGTATGCATCAGAGATCCTTGTCTCCCGCCCTGTGCCCCCCCCCCCCCCCCTTATCAAAGGCAACTAAACTTCTGTCTTAAACTATAAAGGTAAATTTTAAATTAAGTAATAGAGCCCTGGTAGTCTCTCCAGCTGCATCTGTGCTGAACTTCAAGTTTGCTTTGTGTAGATACAGTGTGTAGGTACCTTGAGCTCTGTGTCTCTGGAAGATTTTCGTCGGCTCAGCTGCAAGTGACTCAGTAATGTGGATGTGTGTAGGTTGTGGAGCATGCTAGGCTTGAGACTATTCGCTGGCTTCAAATCAGTACTGGTGTTGTAAAGGAGATGTCCTTATGATCATACTGTATTGTACCCTGGAGAAAAGAAGATTTTTGTAATCGGTCATTCTGGAAGTATATCTGAGCTAGGTATGCCCCACTTCAGGGCAAGAGAAAAATTTACCGGTTTTTGAAGCTTGAGAGTGGTGACTTCCTGATTCCCTGGTATTTTGATTTTCTCTGATCTTCCAAGAAACCATTTTATGTGGTTTCAGAACTGAAATATGTATGCATGTAGTATTTTAAAAAATGAAAGCCAAGGAAATAGTAGCCAGTTACCCTTCAAGTTGCTTGTTAGGAACTGATTGAAGATAAAATGAGAGACATGAGATGAACATTACCAAATATCACTTGACATTTTAATGTTCTGAAACTATTTTCCCTAGCAATCGAAGTATAGAGTTATGAACAAGGATCAGTGGTACAATGTGCTAGAGTTCAGCAGAACTGTCCATGCAGATCTTAGCAACTATGATGAAGATGGTGCATGTAAGTATTTATAACATTTTGTTTATTCAGCTATTTCAGTATTTTCAATTTGCATAAAACAGATATCTGTAACAGAAACAATACTGTAAGGTATAAAATATTTCTTCTCCAACAATGCATAGAAAAACTGTCCTGATAACTATCCATCTTCAAACTGCAGATATTAATTGTAGTGGTATATCAGGGGTATGATGGTGTACTTGAGCCAATTTATACTCAGTTGAGGATCTAGCAAAGCTGCTTGCTACATGAAACTATAGGCTTGCAAATAGAATTATAAATGGCAAACTCTCATTTTGTACTAATATATAATAAAATTGTAGTTTAACTGTAAAGTAGTCTAGCTGCTGGTACTTGGGGCTGAACTCTACACCCGGCTGACAGTCAATCATACTATGACTGAAGTGCATTACGCATCCCATTTTGGTCCATGTTCTAATTATGTGCAATTTTGAAAGCTCTAGGAAGAAGGAATTAGTTGTGCTGATTTACAATATAACCTTATTTTTGTGCTTTCTGTTCAGTTCAGTGCACCTGTCTGATGTTGGGAACACTTTTTTCCATAGTGGTGTTATTCGTGTGCTTTTTGCCACCCTTGGACTGACATTATTATAGTCACCTCTGAGTCTTAAAAAGTATTTGACTGTAGGATTGACATGGATGTTACCTAGACCAATAGTTTTAACCTTCATACTTTAAGAGAAGATGTTTCAAAGACATTGGCAAGTATAACTTCAAGTTTCATCCATTTGCAGGGCCTGTACTTCTGGATGAATTTGTTGAATGGCAAAAAGTTCGTCAAGCGTCATAGCAAGAATTCAAAAGAAAATGCAAAAGTTGTTTTGGTGCCCGCCTGTACACAAACTAACGAGAAAAACAAAGGATTGCATTTTCACTCTTAAGAAAGACTTTACAGTAATTTTTTTCCTTTTTTAAGGAAATTTTCTTGTTACACGTGATATGGGCATTGAACCACACCTCTTCTGAGACTGAAAGTTGGAGTTCTTGTTTTGAGTCTTATGTTTATAGCATTTATTTCAGAACAATAAAGATTCAGATTTGTGACAAAGGCCTAAAAGTGAAGAATGTCCCTTGAATGTGAGCGTGGTGTCTATTTTTAAAACCAAATCTTTAAGATTATCTTTCTCAGAAGTGCCCTTTGCTATGAATTTTTGAAGACCTTAAAAATGTTTAACTGGCACTGTTGCTTGCTGATGGTGTGATTGTCTTGTGTGACAAACATTAGAAAGAATGACTGATTTTTTTGGAGCCCTGGGTGGGAGTGTGCTATATTTGCGTATTAAGTATTGGTCATGGGTTGTGCCACAGTTTTCTGCTCCTTGTGGAGATAAAGGCCTTAAACTCTATTTTTTTTTTTTATTTTTTTCCTTTTCTTTTTTGTTCAGTACCCACCCAGTGGCATGGCATTTAATGGCAGGCCCTTTTAAAGCAGAAAGGTGTAGAGCGTATGGCTCTATATGAGAATGGACAAAAACTAGTTGCCTGTACTTCAGATGGTGAACACAGATACTCTTTGGTACAGTAAGGCAGCTTCAGATTTTTATTACCATTTAGGCTTTGGATTGCTTTGTATGAAAAGTGCAATTTGTATTTTAAAAGGGAAAGCTGGAAAGACTCAGTTTCAAGCTTTGCTTCTTACATGTTTTAGACTGGAAGCATTCACAACATGACTTTTTTTCTCCTTGGATGCTTTTCATTGTGTAAGTCAAGAACAGATTATTGAATCGCCTACCTTGACCTGTATCTAACAGGCTATTAATTTTTACCCTGTTACTCCATGTATTGAGTCCAATAATGCCTGCGATTGCCCTTTTAGGCACTCGGTATTCGTGGCAACCTTTAAATGCGGTAGAAGTTTGTCATTCTACCTTCCTGCCCAGGGGGCCCAATGCCATCCTTGAGAAGGAAAGGGATTTTAATGAGCAAATGTGAGAAACCAAAACAGAATGAGAGAATGAAGCATTTGTAACTTCTACTTTATTACAGAAATATATTATGTAGACTGTGCCATGAGATTCAGTCAGTGATCAAGGCCTCATTGTGCCAAATATTTCAACAGCTTGAAATAAGAATAGACAATAAAAGCTAGGCATGACTTGAAGATCTTTGCCTCAGGGAAATGACTTCTGTTTTGCACATCCCTTATTCGGACTAACAAGCATGATTTTTCCTATCCTTCAGGAAAGCTTTATTTCCAAGGTGGATTTTTTTTTTTTTTTTTTTTTTTAAAAGGGGGGAAAAAAAAAAAAAAAAAAAAAAAAAAAAAAAAGAAANAAAAAAAAAGAAAAAAAAGAAAAGGTATGAGAAGAAATACTAAGAAGTGGGACAAACTAGCAGTGTGTGCCTGTGCTATTGTTCTACTAGAGAGGACCACTCTTGCAACTTACTCTCCAGACCTGCCGGCTGTGGGCTGCAGGAAGCAATGCAGTGGTGGTCCGTGGCCTGTTCTGCAAGTCACCTGATAGTGCAGTTGGGGGGCGGGGGGGGGGAAGCACTGAGGGAGGGAGCAGGCAACCATTGAGATACCTGGAAGATCTCTGCTTGTAGAAGGGCTAGTGTCTGTGTGCGTGCGAACACATGCACTACGGCTGTTCTAAATATTTTTCTACCTTTTTTAAGGGAGTACTTAATTTTAGACCTCATGTAGGCTACAGCAGTTCTCTTCAATATGTTCTAAGTTGTCCATTTGCATTGCTGATAGTTCTGATTTCACTCATAACAGAGTGCCTTTCATTTGGAAATTGCCCTGCCCCACAGAAAGTTAGTGCCGGAATGAGATTAACTTCAAGAGTCCTAAGATCTCCTGGTAGAGTAAGGTCCCTAAGATGCACAGGTAAACATGCACCAACTAACATGTCACGGGAAGTACTGCTGTATGGTAAATCTCTGCAGGGGCACTGATTCTGAAATGACTTTCTCAAATTCATTACAATAACTCTCCTTGCTTAGTATCTTTAAGCCCCCATTATAACTGGGAAATTCTCTTTCCAGAATTTTTGAAATACCAGTTCGAAGACTAATCTTTTGTAGTGTGATTTAAAAAAAAAAAAAAAAACCAAAACAAAACACTTTTTTAGGTAACTGCAAACTGTTGTGATTTCAATTTAAACCAGTTGGTTTAAGCCACCTAGAGGATGGTATTAGAGTCTAACAGTAGGAGTGATGTATCTACCAATCCAAGGTGGTCAAGTACTTACCATTAAGGTGTAAGACACTATGTGATGTATCATTTGTATCTCTGTTAAGGTTTTATCAGTATTCCTATAATAAATCCACGTTTCAGGGATTTATAACTTGGTTGTGTGTGTGATTGAAAATCATCAGTTACTGTAAAACTTTGACTGGGAATGAATGTATTTAAACTACTTAAAATCAATATAGTTTTTCAAATTTGAATAAAATAGGATTTTAAGTTATGTTTTTGTGCTCAAAACTGCAATCAGATTTATTGTTTTAAATGTGAACTAATGGCTTGTACAGTTTCATTGTGAGCTGATCACTTTTATTAGCTGTCTTCTATTAAATCACCTTACAGCTTACTGTGGATAAGTACCAGAAGCTGTTTATTTTTTTTTATAATTTTTTTTGTGCATGTCCACAAGCCAAAACTGAGTCCAGCTAAATGCTTTCTGTAGTCTTTGAACTTTAATTTTGCTTTGCTCAGGTGCATTTCAGGCTATTGAATTGAAAAAAAAAAAAAAGTGACACCTTATTTTTCAGTATTCTAAGATGAAAGTTCACAGGTGAAGTATGCTGCCACAGTTATGACAAATAAATTGAAGGTGAAATGTCTTCCAAAACTAAATGATAGTGGTGTCTATCTTGATGTTATAAACTTCACTTTAATCTCACTTTCATTTCTTGGTATTAATTATTTCTAACATAACTGTTTTTTTCTAGTTTTCTTAGACAACTATCAGTTTTGGTTTTTAAATCTGAAAACGCCCACCTGATCATGGAAAAAGCCATACTGGTAGATTGGAATGTAATCTTTCTTCTATGTAAAAATGTGATCTTGAATTAAACAGTCATGTATGTTTACCTATGTCTTTAACTGTATATGTAGTTTTGATCCAATTTATATTTACTGTTTAAACACCTAATTCTTTACTAATGGCTGTAATTTCACATTTCTATATAGCGGAATTGGAATTTTGCATTTCAGATTACTATGGATACAAGCTTGGTACCAATCACACGTGGCCCGAGAGGGGGCACTGTGGTCTGTATTTCCATTGATAAGGTTTTTTTCACATCTCTCAAAAGCTTTGAGCTGATATATTGACATTGACTGCACAAAAATTGCAAAAGGGACCATAAGTTTAATGTTTCTGATGTTTTGTTCATTTTTTTTAAGCTAGTGAGCAGTTCTTTCAATGTGATATGTACAAACTTGTACAGGTTTAGCTTTGTTAAGTATGATGAATAAAACGGTATGTTACAGGGCAGAAAACCTTTTTTTTGTCATGCTGCCTCTTTTATTTTTTAATCTTGTGTATGTATCATTGTTCTTAAGATCACTGAGAGTCTTAATTCCAGCAAAATGGATCAGTCTAATTTCTAGCTTGTACTTTCTGAATAATTTCTTTGCTCCTGTGTGCATACATAGGAAATCGAACTTGATATCAGCTGGGAGCAACAGCAAACACCATTCTTGATTACATCCCACGTTATTAGGTGTGGATAGAACGGAATGGTCCTGGTAATTAACTGTCATGAATTATTCATTGGATGAACACTGTTCCAACAACCTGTTGCAATGCATGTGAATGAAAAGAGTGAGCTTTTCTCTCTTCCGCTGGCTACCTCCCTTCCCTGGCTGTCTGCCCCCAGCATATCTCTTGGGGTACTTGTCTGTTTTTAGGAAAGGACAGGGGGTTTTACTAGCGTACTCTTCCACAGAGTCTTTCAGAGCCCACTACGGAAAGGATCAAAGCCAGCATGCCATCGTATGTTTGAGTTAGTGACGCTGTTTTCATTGAAGATACAGCTTGTTCCACTCTTGACACTTTCTAGTTGTTCAGGTCTGATGCCATATCTGCGTCAGGATGGTCTTCTCTCCCAAAGATCATGAGTCTCTCTCAGGCTTAAGGCAATGCTGGTTCCACAGTTCCCCTTTATCTTTTTTTGATAATGAAGGTCCTGATGCCTTCCTGACTCAGTAGGATGTTTAGAGGTATGCAAACCAGGCATCTCTTTTCTAATACCTACAAATGATGGCAACAGTTCTGTTACTTCTCTTTACCCTTGTCTTCTATATTACCGTGTATTACCATTCCATATTTCTGCCTCTGCAGGAAGGGACACTGTAATGTTGGGTAGGCATATGAAAGACTGAAGGTGTACTGAAAGGCGATGTTGGCTAGTGTTATCTTAACTTATTTTTGAACCATTGCCAGGCTTGTCGCCAAATTGAAATTAGTTTTTCCGATTTGTATACCACTTCATCCAGGCTCTAAACTTTAATCTTGCTCCTGTTTTTGTCTTAGCTAATCACTCAAGTCTGGCATTCCCTATATATGGGGATCTCCTTAGCTTTTTTTTTTCCCCTGCATAGTGACTGACCATAATAGCGATGACAGAAGATGTAAGTTACTGAATTTGTTTTACAGGCCTTAGAGTGGACAAATTCTTATCTGAATGAACCAAGTACTGTTTCTTTATCCAAGTTGGTTCCAACATGTTTCTATTGAATGACTTACTACTTTATGTATAGTTAGTAAAATGTTATGCTTGTTTCCTGTTCCTCTAGAAACTGCCTATTGATAAAGATTCTTTAAACACGTAAAATTTTTCACCTTCTTAAATTAAACATCTTGCCTAAGTTTGACAATTTAAGAAAAAAATCACTCCGGGTTTCGGGGGGGGGGTTGTTCATGTATGTATTTTTATCAGCTCAGTAGTGAATTAGTGCTGATTATAAAATAATTTAAAGTTATTTTTGGCTGATTTAAATTCTAGCTAATCCACAACTTAGTTTTTTTCCTTACTGTTTTCAGAATTACTTAATTTATTTTCACTGTTCATTTTATGGTAGTGAATTAAAGGACTAGAACATAGTATTGCCAGCTAGTTTAATTTTTTCTGATAATAGCACTGAAGCGATTCTTTTATTTTTTTTAAATATTAGAATATTTCAGAAAGGTTTACTGTGCCTATTGTAGTAATTTAAATTACAATGAAGTGAAATGGTAGATGTGACTTACAGCGTGCTAACTATTACAGGCTTAATGTGATATGGGTTTTGCATTCAAAATCAGTTAAGTCTAAATCAGTTTTTCTAATGAAAGAGGAAATACTATCCTATGAGGTAATGCCTCTCAATAATTAAAACTTACAAAGAAATATGATAAACTTCAACTGTTAATATTACAGCCTCATCTAGCTGCTCAACATATTTCAATTTGAACATGGAAAAAATGTTAGGACACCTGAATGAATGATTCAGGTGATTCAATGATTCACATCTGAAATAAGTCATTATTAATTCATGAGAAACATAATAACTTTAATTTTTTGCAGATTACAGCAACAACAGGAAGAGGAACATTAGTTATATAAAAAGTAGGTCCTCTGCTTACCTGGCACGTGCTTCCAAGTTATGCTTTTTTGTAGCGTGTGAGGTATTGGTTCTACTTGCATGGACCCACAAAGCAAAGAGAACACATTATTCCTTCATGTGTTTGATTTTTGCATCAGGGCTGAGTAGTAATACAAAGCAAAGACCAGTGCTGGAGTTCCAAGGGCTGGACATGGGTCGTGACACGCTGATTTTACCATGACGTGAAACAGAAATATTCATGGCACACAGGGGAAAGAATAGGAAATATATCTGAAAATAAAATACAGTCATATTCTACCATTTTTTCCCTTTATTTCCATGCTTACTTGTTTAACCAGGGGAATGTTCTGACCCTCTTTCAGACTTATAGTCTGTATACGTGCACACACTTTTTTTTTTAAATACATAAAAATAAATATATAAATGCTTCCCATCTGGTGTTAAACCTGGTGGAAACTGCCCAGAAAAAGTTTGAAGGTGAAAGGAGAATTAGAAAGGAGGTTCAGTTCTCCTCAGCTTTTCTATAGCATATGTGCATTTTGGGGGCTGTGGAGGTGGCTGGTCACCTTTCTGTCCTATGCAAATCTCCCTCAATGGTCTTTTTTTCTGCATTAGAATTGTTCTGTCCTAGGAGCCACTTTAAAGTTTTGATAGTGAAATGTTGTTCCCTTCCTGAATCTTCAGTAGGTTTATTCAAGACCTATTGACTTATAATTATATGTTCAGGGTTTTCTTGTTTTGTGGTTTGGTTTGGGGTTTTTTTCTTTGTTTGGGTTTTTTTTCGGTTTTTTTCCTGCCTGGTATGGTGATTGCTGGTTTACAGAATTAATAGTCTACTGTGAAAAAATGTCCTCGTAGAACTGGAGATGCCAAACCTAACAATGTTCATGGAAAGACAATAATTATTACTGACACTTGAGTGAACCACCAGGATATTTTTGTGCCAAGGCCTGCCCTTTGTCAGTGTTTCTGACTTTTTTTTTATTGTTTATGGAACTGTGATTTTAGGTAGTGTATTAAATCACACAAGGATGTTGCTGTGCCTGTGCTGTACAACTGAGTATATGCTGTACTGAAGTTCATTACAATCTATAGTTCTTAAATGAAATGTTTGTGACTTTAACAATGTAGAGTGTTATAGTTTGTGGACCTTCCCAGAATCATAGAATCATTTAGG
>VZTL01031655.1:4970-17833 GCA_013400535.1 Scopus umbretta
GAATGGGGGAGAGAATCAGGGAGGAAAAAAAAAAACAAAACTAAAACCTGTGGGTTGAGATAAAGGCAGTTTAATAGGACAGCAGAGAAAGAGAAAATAATAATAATAATAGAATATACAAAACAAGTGATGCACAAAGCAATTGCTCACCACCCAATGCCCAGCCCATCCCCAAGCAGCAATCAGTCCTTCCCCAGGCCAACTCCCCCAGTTTCTATACTGAGATGACATCAGGTGGTATGGAATAGCCCTGAGGCTAATTTGGATCAGCTGTCCTGCCTGCATTCCCTCCCAGCTTCTTGTGCACCTGGCAGAGCATGGGAAGCTGAAAAGTCCTTGACTAGTGTAAACAGCTGAAACCAGGACAATATTGTGTCCTCTTATTGTTGACTCCTTTGTGAGCCGAGCTACTGGCTGGCTTTAGCTTAACTGAAGTCCCCACTGCTTGCTCCTTTGCTCTCTGATGATTCAATATTTTATTATTCCTCTGCTCATCTTTTGTATTTCCATGTCACTGGTGGATCATCACATCTTTCCTTGTCAGCAAGCCGTAAGGTTCACATTCCCTAAGTAGGCTTCTACAACTTATGCACCTAAAGCTAGTTAACTTATCTCCTGTTTATACACATAAGAGACAAAAATCCACCTCCAGAAGGGGATTAAAATTAATTTAAGGTGGGCGTCTCGATATCTAGATAAAAGATTCTGGTCGTGACTCTTTTCCTACATTGACTGTATATGAAAGTGTATTCGGTGAGTACTTCAGACTTAAAACACCAAACTTATGCTTTTTAGCAAGGGGTGGCAAGGGGTTCTCTTACATGAAAACAAAAAGTCCTGGCTTATCATGACATTTTAAAGCACTAATAGATGACACTTTATGTCTCTTATCCTGTTTGTGATTTATTATCAATAAGTAAATAAACAAGGGTACAGTTAAGCAACATTTGATTATGCCATATATTTCTAAAATAGTTTCCAGGTTCTTGTCTTGTTTTGCCACTCATTCTGGTGTTCTTTGCTGTTTGATGCTGATCAGTGTTGTTAGTTTAGGACCTTTTATTTTTTCCTCCATTTCCCTATCCCTGTTAGTCAGCCTTTTTTAGTCTTCTAAGAGCTACTTAGAGTGTTTTTCTACTGTCCAACCAGATTTCAGATCTGCCATAGACAGTCAATCTTCCATTTGCATTTCCATCAACTTATTGCAGTTTTCAAACTGCCTTGACCCAGTTTATGTTGTCATTGAGTTACGGTTAAATGTCTTTGTTACAAGGTCAGCTTTTCCTCAGTTCCTTGCATGGGAACTATCTGGCTGGTTGGTTTGGGGCATATAATACTGTCTGAATAACAACAATTTACTGTGATTATGTTAATAGCATTCAGCTTGTAAAACACTGTAGAAGACTTTTATGAGTCTCTGACTACAAGCTAATCAATTGCCATTACATTCTGGAATTTCAGTCCAAACCTACTAAAATCATAGCAAAACCAGCTGAATTCAGAAATCGAATGGATTTTATATTCTAAAGATTGACATATATACCTGTATGTTATAATAAATACATTATATAAATACTATGCAGAACTCAGATCATCACAGGTGCAATCCTTCATGCAGCTTATAGTGTATATAGGCAAATCATCTAAAGCTGATACAAAATAAACAGACTCTGAATCCATTCATACCAGAACTATTTTCTGTTACTTATTAGCAGTTAATCTTATTCTTTTATTTTGACAGAACATACAATGAAATCCAGACAACATAATTTCATATTAAAAAATAACCCACATGTTTTTGAAGGATACTTAGGTGAAGATCAGCCTGAGACACCAATTGGTGAAGTTCAACTGCAAAGAAATATACAGAGTATATTCGAAATGCAGCTGAAGTCTGGAAAGCAAAGGTAACTTTTGTGGGGGTTTCTTTGCATGAGTAGGTTTTTTTCCTGCTTCCTGTCATTAATGTTTCTAATATGCCTCAGAACGAGCTGTTCTTGACTTAGCTTATGTGTCAAGAGTAAGAACCTTGACAAAAGAAGTCCTGTCCAGTTCATGGTCATAAAGGGAATTAGTCACTTTTTCCAAAATGAAGGTTGTGATGAGGGCAAAGAATCAGTCTCATAAATTAGTCTGTAAATCACTATGGTTTACCTGACAAACAACAGCTAACATGCAGCCTTCTTGTATTTCACAACCATAATGTCACCTCTGGAGGTGGCAAGAAGTGGACGTTTGAGAAGTGAATGTAATCCACAGCTGTTATGGTTGGACCATTCAGCTCTTTGTTAGTAACCATATATCCCTATTCCAGTTAAGCTTAAATCCTAGTTCAGTGAGTTTCTTTTGGCACATGGGGTCTCAAAATCCCATGGTATTCACCCAACAGGAACAGTTAAATAAATGTTCTAAAGTAAGGTAAGATTTCTCATCTTCTTTATGATCTGATTTTTAACCAGGTTGCTTATCACATTATTTCCCAGTTTTAAAAAAATAAACAAAAGCAAAAGCTGCTCGTATGAGAGGGGAAAAGAATCCATTGTTCTGGAAAAAAAGTCATTACTAGCAGGGCTTGGAAAATAAGAATCACAACAGTATGTTCATCCCTTAAGATCTCAGAGACCAGTGGCAGTAGTAAGAAATTATTTTCAATGTAAGGTAGCTGTTAGGTAAAAGTAACACCTTTTCACTCATCTTTAAAAAAGAACTTGCTTCCTTTTCTTTTTTTCACCCATCACTGAATTCAGCTGTTTTTTCCGATTCTGAGTAAAGTAATCAGCACTTAACAGCCTTCATAATCACACACACTTTTGATCTTGTGCTGCCAGCTAACCTTTTCCATTACCTTTCCCAAACACTAGACTCTGTTTATGGTAAATTAATCTCCAAAACTTTTTGTCTTCCTCACTGCCTGCACTGTCTTCTCCTTAACTTATCTTCTCCTGTCCAGCACTTCCAGTTGTAATCCCTGCTCTCACTCTTCCCTCATGCCTTCCCAGTAACCATTATGTTCTGTAAGTATTTCTTAGAAGCTTCCTCTAAAAAGGTAGTCTGCCTTCTTTTTTCTCTAATTCTTGCTTACTTTTACTTACTCCCCTTACCTTTCTTTCAGGATTTCTCATCTTTAAGGTAACTGGCACCTTCAGAAGGGTAGGTGGAGGTATAGGAAAGAAAACCTCACCTGCTTTTCTGCGTCTGGTGTTCTTCTCAAGGCAGATACTGTTTGGAAGGAAAATCATTCTTAGTCCTTTCTAGTCAAGTAGGCTTGTATGCGTTTTTAGTATCCCACACACCCTTTAAACAGCAAATAAGAATTGTGAAGGGTTAAAGTATGAATAATGCAGACACAATCTTTGGGATGCTTATCTGCCATATCCTGAAGTAAATATTCTCTGAAATCTCAAAAGCTTCTCGCAATGTTTTTAATTTGGCCAAGATTACGTACATTAATAGGTAGAATATAAAAAGTATGTCACTGGTAATTGAGTGCACTCTCTTTCCTGTCACATCAAGCATGAATATCTTCAGTGAATTGCTGAAATTCTGCTTACAAATGTTGATAATTTACCCCACCCTGTTTTTTTTTCTTCCTAATAAATTCAGCTGAAGACTTTCATGCAAGTTGGAAATTTTCATTCTAAATGGCTTATGCTTAGCAAAGTTACATATGAACCTCGCTTTTGTAACAGGAAAAGTTCAGTAATTTCAATTATATGTCCAATAACAACTCCACATACAAAATTTGCTTATTAGGGGAAGTTAAAATTTTTTATATTCTTTAATTGACTTAGATGAAAACAGTAACCAAATAACTTACATTGAACACAATTACTATTCTTAGTTGCATCAATTAAAGATAACTTGCTAAGAAATAATAAAAAAAAATCTGCAAAATGCTTCCTATTTTATAAAATGCACAAAATATTGGTAAAATTTATGATTGTTACTAGCATCTCTGCTAATTTGTCCACTTTTTTCTCCATTTTTCTCCATTACAACCTTGATAAATTTTATGGTTCTGAATATAAAAGTAAGCTAACCAATATTTATATTACTTTTGTGTTTTATTAAGGTGTTCAGTACCCTTTATTATATTGTTTTTGTGCAATTCATTTTTCCCATTTGTATTACTTTTTTATCTATCTGGCTCATAGGAAATCATATGCATATCAGAAGATATACACTTCATAGTCAAGTTCTTGAAGTTTTCCAACATAGCTGTTGAATTAGCAAGGCCAGCAGCAATTATGCCAGTAGACCATTTCTAAATTGAACACAGTGGCTGGTAAGAATGTTCTTAGGTTCTGGTTGTTGGGTTTTAGGTTTCAAATTATTAATTACAAAACTGTTGATTACAAAGTTCTTAGCTGAGTGGTGGGAATTGTATCTTCAAATAGCAACAGATTAAGATCTTTTGAGAGATCTGTATTTTATTGAACACTTTCATCTACTTTATTAAGACTGAATATATTAACGATTACAACGTGAGTGCAGGGTGGTTTTTGGATCTATGGAAAAAAATAAAACACATGGTCTTGCTCCTACAATATTGTCAACTCTTACTGAAGAAGATACTCTACTTATGAGCAAATGTAAATATTGAAACAGGAGGTAATGATCTTGTATCCATGGTGAAATATCTCACAACTGTATTGAACGTCTGATAGATTGCAAGTTTAGCTTTTTTCCTTTGTTTTAACTAAAAAACTTTAAGACTAGTAAGATATGAAAAGTTAGACCTAAAGCCCAATAAATCTTTTCTGGCTACTATCTAAGGTTTGGAATCTGTGAGGCAATCTTTCAAAGTTTAGCATCTGTTTGCTCTCTTTGTTATTAGCAGATATGCTTTTTCTTGTAAATATTTATACATTGTGAAATTCAGAACACTAAGGAATTGCAAAGGGAATGAGGCATCTGAATGTGAATAATACTTATTATTTACATTACATATATTACATATATTTACATATATTTAACAATTCTGTCCTTGTGTTAAGAACTGGGTATAAACCTTGATCTAACATTGTGAGTTATAGCACATAGTCCCTATATAGCTTTGCTTAAGATTGGGAGAATTGTGGGGAAGGTACATTTAGTAGTTGGGGGATAGAATAGCATATTGAATTGTGTTTAATTAAAACACTGTTATTATCTAACAGTAGCTATCTCATACTCTCCAGATATTTCCTTCAGCTATTGTTTTGCCTGGAGGTGAAACAGAAGATACAATGCATGGGGAAACCCCTGACAATTCATAAGATAATGAAAACACCAGCTTCCAGAGTGGAAGACATTTTCTTTCTCTTTCCTTGGTATTTTTTTGCCATTTCCACTAATTTTCTCCTCTTGAAAACAAATTTCTTAGAATCATAGAATGGTTTGGGTTGGAAAGGACCTTTAAATATGATCTAATCCAACCCACCTGCCATCAGCAGGGACATCTTCCAATAGATCAGGTTGCTCAAAGCCTGGTCCAACCTTGAACACTTCCAGGGATGGGGCATGCACAGCTTATCTGGGCAACCTTTTTCAGTGTCTCACCACCCTCATTGTAAAGAATTTCTACTTTATGTCAAATCTAAATCTACCCTCTTTCAGCTTGAAACTGTTGACCTTTGTCCTGTCAATCAAATTTATGTTGCGGCTGTGTTTTTAAAATGCCATACAGGTTTTAGTATTTTTTTCAGTAAACAACAAGCAAAAGAGGGCCACCGAAGGATCAGTAATAGCTCAGTCATCACAATAGTATAATCGGGACTTTGTAAGGTTTTGGAAATCAGGGACATGGCTCCTGTCTGCAATGTGATCATGTGTGTTGTCCATATATAATGGGTGTAAGAGGTATGTGTTGGTCATACATAGTTAAAGTAAAAAAATAGTACAAAGTAAGTTTAGCCTGAGTGGAAACATGACAATTTCTGCTTGTGTAAGTTATGAAAACTTCTAAATCAACTTTAGTTAATGTGATCTGTCCCTATTATGTCAAATTAAGAATAAACATAAAGTTCTGGTTCTGCGGTCTGGGACTGAAGTACTTGCCTTTGTGTGTGTTTTAAATTGTTCATCCAAGTCATACATATTTTGAGTTTGCTTAGTCTCAAGAAAAAAGAAAGCAAAGATGTAACTGTTGAATTTAGTGTAGTTCTTTGTGCTGAACAGGAAACTTTAAGCAGTGCCCTCCACCCCCACCACCCCCCAGATGTCCACCTAAACAACTCAATCCCAAAACCAGAATATATCCTAGAAAATTCAGTTACCACAATATAATAAATTAGTACTTGTTTTCAGTTTGGTGTGTGATTTTGAGTTTTAATTCAGTGTTGAAGGATCAAAATTCTAATACATTCTGTTATTACACTTGGGTTTAAACAAGCTTCCCATAGCTTATAGATATTGCAAATACTTAAAAGTTCAGTAGTCAACAGGGAGAAGGTACATGTGACTCTTTGGTTGTTGGTATTGTTTGCTTGCTTTCTAATTTCATTCATATCACTGCATTAGAAAAGATAAATTAATTATAATTTTTGACACCACATATATTTTTCCTGTCATTTTTTCCATAGTGAATAACCCTCTGTTTAGATGAGATGTATGTGTTGTGTCTTGAAAGTGAAAGAGTAACCAACAGAAAGATTGAATGTTAAAACTTGAGTTTGTTTTAGTCTTTAAAACAAACAAAGTATATTCTGAAAGAAAATAGCCTCCTTCTCCCTGAAGATCTAATGCATAGGTACGGAAACATACCCAATGGTATTTTGTAGCTTATTGTTGTCAAATGCATAAGAAGTTTGTACTCTCCAAATATAGGTAACAAATTCTTATCATTTATAATTCCACATGTGATATGATCATCTGAAAAAAGACCAATTCTCCGAGAAGCTTTTCCTGGTTTCAGCTTAATTCAGAGTTAATTTTCTTCCTAGTAATTGGCATAGTGCTGTGGTTTGGATTTAGGATGAGAATAATGTTGATATCACACTGATATTTTTAGTTGTTGCTAAGTAGTGTTTACACTAGTCAAGGACTTTTCAGCTTCCCATGCTCTGCCAGGGGCACAAGAAGCTGGGAGGGAATGCAAGCAGGACAGCTGACCCAAACTGGCCAAAGGGCTATTCCATACCCTATGGCGTCATGCTCAGTATAGAAACTGGGGGGAGTTGGCCCTGGGGGCAGCGATCGCTGCTCAGGGCCTGGCTGGGTGTCGCAGGAAGAGTGGGAGTGCACTTCTCTCGTAGGAGAGAAGTACAAATAGACAATGCTCAGGGAGACCCTCCCGTTGAGTCACAAGGTTTGGAAGGATCCCCTTGCTTTCTAAACTCCTTCTCAGAGAGGAGTCTAGGTGCGGCTAGATCCAGTCCTAGTCTCAGACTTGGTCAATGGTTTATGTCTAAGGATATATTTTTTCCTCTGCTGTGTTACAGGGTTAAAGTAACTGGGCAGGTGCCCAGATTTCTATTGTGAGTCTGGTTGCATTCAGTGTACTGAGCTATCCCAATCACAGAGGCACTCACAATGCAATACACCTTCAGTCTAGTCACGTTCAAAGAGAACTATCACGGCTAGATTAATAAATNTGCCTAGGGAACTTCATGGAATAGATCTTTTGCTTGTTAGCTACACTCCACTCTGGAGGCTTCTACAATGCTGTACCTTTTCTATAAATGTGGATATAAGTTTAATTTCTAAGTCACCCCCAGCAATCATTCCACACTGGGCATCGGTCAGCGGGTGGTGAGCAATTGCATTTTGCATACATTATTTTGGATATTCTATGATTATTATTATTTGTTATTTATCATCATCATCATAATCTCTTTCTCTGCTATTCTATTTAAACTGTCTTTATCTCAACCCACAGGTTTTACGCGTTTCCCCAATTCTCTCCCCCATCCTACTGGGTGTAGGGGAGGGTGAGCAAGCAGCTGTGTGGTGCTTAGCTGCCGACTGGGGTTAAACCACAACACAGCTACTTGCTCAATAATCCTGAAGAAGGTTTTCATAACTCACCCTATGTTATCAGACTCATAAAAAGATTACCTATTTTTAACAACTTTAGACATGTTGACTAACATTGCTCAGAGATTAGTACAATTTTTCTAGCACATTTTTCATTTGACAAGCTTTATTCTACTTTGTATTTTATTCTGTTGTAATTGACAAAAGAGTTTAAATCTCATTAATGGGTCTTAGATTACTTATGTTAGATGTCATAGCTATAAATCTATGGGATGTCATCCTGGGATGTGCATATGGCAAAATCTAGTAGTTATACTACTTTTCCTTCTTGTTTCATATTTTGTTATGCTGTTGATTGGATAACAGATGGATAGCTGCTTAGGAAAAGGACTTGCTGCTTAAATTTGCCCACTCCATTGTTTGGTTTCTGATTGATTTTACCCTTTTCCATGTTTGGTTTGTTTTGATGTTTTTTACTCGAGGTTATTCCTGTCACAAGCATACAAGCACTATTTTCCCTGAGATGAGAAGACTGTCGAAATTCATGAATCAGTGAGGCAACCTACATAATCTTTTGCAGTGCTCTGAAAACCTTTTGGTTTTCTCAGAACAATACAACTTCCAGATCTACACAGGACAGTAGCTTCATAGTGTTGCTGTTTGCATGGTTCTGTACAGTAGTATTCCTATGTTTATTAGTTTGGTTTACCTTTAGAAGGACTTCCAAAACACTAACACTTCCAAATACACAAGTTCAGAATTATGAAACAAAAAAACCAACCAAACAAGCAAAAACCCCTGATGATATTTTGAAGCTTTTCACTTCAAAATGAAAACAAATTCATATAAAATTGCGGTCTGTTTTTTAATTTTCTTGGACTCACCCTATCCCTTTTTTTTTAGATAGCTCAAATGTAGAAGCTGCTTAATATTTATCTTTGCCCTATAATAAACATCAGTGCATCTGGAGAAAAATGCAAGAGTTGGGAATTAAATATTGGAACACAGATATCTTTATTATTATATACAAGACAATCACTGAACAAATGCTACTGATGTAAGAAAGAAAATAAAACAACAACGAAAAGCAATAAACCCGATCTGGGGCCCAGTTTGCAATGACAGAGTAGTCTGAAGTGGAAACAAAGACTCACAACAAATCACATAACTATAATATTTGGCCTTTGAAGGAGACATTTTTAACTGCAAATTCCTCCTGTTTATGTCCTCAGAGCATTTGGAATCCAGTCATTTTATAGAATAATTTTTCTCTCATGGTATGCACTGTGAAGGGGGATTCAATTTGGTCTGGGTTTGAATTAGTGAATTGGAAAATTCATTTTTGTTAAAAAAGGAAGACTGCTGTATATGATGGAATAATAAAAAAGAAGAGTATTTTTATTATTCTTGAGTAGGACTGCATGTAAGTTACAATGAAATTCAGTAATCAGAACTATTTAGCACTTGAATGAATAAACTAGGCAAACCATACAGTATAAGAATACCTGGCTCATATCTAGTGCTTGTACTATATCTTAACACACATTAAAGCAGGCCAGTGAAGCTCTCCAGATTTTATGAAAAACAGAAGACAGAAAAAGAGACACAAAGCAGTGAATGGATTTTCCTGGGGACATTGCTAAGAAAACACCTATTGCCTGAGCAGTAATGCGGAGTTCTCTATGAAGAAAACAATCAAGAAGCTTTTTTGTATTATTACTTTGTTAAATAGAAAATGATAGGTTCATTTCATTTTAGCTTAACCAGCTGAAAGTTAAATGTCTGTTCTGTTCTTAGATCTTTCTGTAGTTAATAGAGGAGTGGCATCTTCAGTCATCTCATCTATATTAGATACATCTCAGAGTAGTTGATTTTCAGTCCATTGACTAAATGGAGAACAAACCTTAGATTAAGTGCTTTAATGACAGGTTGTTAAATTTAGTTGTATCCAATATTTGTGTGCATGTCTCTGCATTGCAGTGTGCCAGCAACTGCACAGAAATTTTCTATATTCAAAATATCTGTAAGGTTTATTCTGGAATGATCTTCAGTGTCAGTGATAACTGGGAAGAGAATAATACATTTTAAATACTTTTATCAGTCAGAGCTATCATCAGAGCTTTACTCCGTTTTAATCAGATATTTATTATCAGGCATTATTACCAGAGATATAGTGACTTACAAAGATTAAGTTCAAATAATACAGAAAAGTCAACATAATATTTAGTCCTGAGTCAGCTTCCTTTTTGCCAATGATAACCTCAAATTAACATGTATTAGCATATATTTTGTAACTTGAATCCTTCTATATGGAATAAATTCAGACCTTTCTGGAGTATCCTTTAGGTGATAGCTTCCTGGTCCTTCATCTTCAAAACCTAGGACCTGGGACATCTTTGTTCTTTGTGTATCAGCACTTTACCCCTACGGTCATAGTATAAACAAGTGCATTCCTTAGTATTTAGTGTGGGACGCCTCGGCTGGTCCGAGGGATCGGAATGCAAGTTTAACATTGACCTTGAGCAGATACCCGTGTACCTTTGAAGAGGCCGGAGAGTCCCGAGAAGAGCTGGGTAAACAAGATTAAGGAACTGCCAGACTGCAAGTAGAGAAAGCTTATTGAAGTTACAACAAAGAGAAAGTCATCCAATTATGAACTATTGGGTTTTGAGTGAGCCAATCATATATGGACACACATTCTTAAGAAAGATATAAAAGTGCTTGTTTAAACAATAAAGCTCTCTTTTTTCTGAACGACAATTGCTCTGTGTGTGTATGTCGTGTCTGTCTCTACAGCGACAATTTAGAAGCAGAACAGCAGGGTTCCATAGATCAATATAATCAGCTTTTTCTCTTTTTTTTTTTTTGGTCCCCTGGAAAATTATGAGAGACATTAAAAAATGTATAGAAATTAATGTGAAAGTAACATTGTCAGAATCCTTATTGAAACAAACAGATGAAATAAAAATAACAACAGGTAGCAGCCAAGTCTACTAATTTGCTTTAACTAGTAGAAAAATTGGAAGCTAAGAAGGAAAAGATGGTACTCTCCCATTTGGGAGAATTAGAGAAGGTGCTTCACTGAATACCCACACCATGCTCAGTGCTCCTTGATAGCCAGTCAAGGAAAAGAACATGCTGCCCATTGCCTGCAGTCACACAGCCAATATAAAGGCCTGGGATTCAGCCTTTATGAAGGTCTTGAGACTGAGCAATCTGCTGAGATAGTCATGTATGAAGTAAATTTACCATTATTTTTCATTCTGGTGTTGTAGCCCAGCTCTTTGCAGTCAGCTTTGAGACACTAAAGTCCGTTTATATACAATGCACATGTCAGAGTGGCCTTGAGGATGAAGGGTTTAGGGCTAGTTGTTGTGGATTCCACTTTCTGTTGTGTTTTACACATTTATGTCTCCTTTTCTTAAGCATGTGGTCTGTTGAGGTTCAATTATGGTCCTGCATCGTCAAGGCACAAGCCAGCTGTGTGATGGGGCTCGCTCATCTATCTGTCTTTAGCCAGATTGCATATTTGAACTGAATCAGAGACTTTATCTTCCCTAACTAAACCACTGTGCTACTGTTTGTGGGATTAGCTGGAGGCTGGTTTTTTTAAAGCATCTGAAAAAACAAAGCATCATTTGGATTTGACAGGCTGTACAGGGACGTAGGTGAAACCGGTGTTTGGTATTATCTTGATCATTACCATTTACAAATAGATCAGAATATATAGCCAGTATGTCTAAATTCTCTCTCTTTATTTTCACATCAGGAAAAAAAATAAGTTCTGTAAATAGTTCTAATTAGCAGACTCAGAGTAATATTTTCATTTGCAGCCTATAATTTATTGCAAACTTTTTCCAGACACTTTTTTTTTGAGGTATGCTATTTTGAAGTTCCACGAATATCACTATGGCTTTCAGTTTCTTTAATCATATGTGCTCTCAGTGGTTTGTGATAATTATGGATATGCAGTGGTAACCAAGATGTGTTCTCTAGTAATAAAAAGAAGGACTTTTTAGATGAAGATCAAGTTAAATGTTACAAAACAAACATGAGTTTGTGCAAATGTAACATAGAGTGGAAGCATTTTGGTATCCAATGCTTTCACAGATTGGTACTTAATCTCTGTACTCCATTTTGCTGTTCTGAGAATAGAAATAATAACACTTTCTGGACGCATAGGAATATAAAGGATGACAAATCTTAATACAACTCAACCTCAGCTGGCTCATATGTTGGTATCTTAGGAATGGAACAAGCAGTTCTTCCTCAACTGTTAGAGACAAAGATGACTAATTGCTCTTCTGGACTCTGGGACTTTGAGACTCTGAACAGTGAAATAGGTGTAAGGAAGATATTAATAGAAGCTGTGAAACTGACATCAGTTTGTAGAATAACTTAAGGAGGTGCTACCAAAGATACCATTGTGTATCTTTGTTTTAATTATTTTAAAATACATGATTACTGCTGTTTACTCTTGGTAAAAACAAGGTAATGATGCGTGCCCTATGTTGAACTGGTACTTCTGAGTGTCCTAGGGGAGACACTTAGTTCATCTTAGATTTCTGCCAGATTTCTGCATTTGTTAAGTGTTAAATGACATTTTGTAATTTTAAGAGAAATGCAGCAATCACTCAAACCTAGATTTTGTTACTGTCAATAATGTGCACTTGTGAAATTGTGTGTGAAATAGACGGCTTTGGGGGTAGCTGAAAATAAAAAAAATTACCTAGCAGGGATCTACCTGAATGCAATGAAACAGTGTGTCACTGTATTGAAATAATATGAGGCCAAATGCAAATCATTTATAGCTGACTTGAAGGAAAAAAGATTCAAAATAAAAAGAATAAATTAAAATAATGTGACTTAAAATTGAATAGGTTTGGGAGGGATTTTTTGTTGTTGTT